>QEOT01008768.1:0-28728 GCA_003123785.1 Pterocarya stenoptera | reverse complement strand
AATTTTATTTCGCCGTAAAATACCTTTTATTTTTTTGCAGCGATTTTAAAGTTAAAAAATCGCTGCAAAAAGTAACTTTTGCAATTCCATCGAACAATTATTCGCTGCAACAAGTTTCATGAGTTTTTGCAGCGAATAGTTTCGTTGCAAAAACTAAAAAATGCTACAAAAAACTATTTTATTTTTTGCGGCGAAAAAATTCACTGCAAATAATAAAAAAATCGCCGCAATTAAAGACTTTTTACAGTGATTTTATTTTCAACGGACATAAAATCGCCGCAAAAAATCTTTTTTCTTGTAGTGACGGGAATGAAGATTAAGACCTTGTGTGGCAACATAGATGAGATGAGATTCACAAAATTTTTTTTCCAGCCAAATATCACTCAAATATAAAATACTTTTCAATTTTAAAATTTTAAATTTTTTTATCTAATTATCATTACTTCATTATCTAAAAACAAAATCTTATATAAATTTTCCAAACTTGCAAGTAAAATATAAAAAATAAGGCAACTTTTTTAAATTTAAAAATAAATATAATATGAATAAACTTATATTCAAATAATTTTTTAACTTTATAATATTTTTATTCAACTTTTTCTCTCTCATTTTTTAAAATCCAAGAAAATATCTTAACTATTTCATTAATATTCATAAAATTCTCAATATTTTTTATCTCATCTCATTACTCAAGCATGCCAGTACACGATCGCGCATTTTTATATATCTCACAAATATTATGTGGTGCTTCAGCAAGCTTAGCCAGCTAGCTTGGCCATTTCAATTCCAAATGATCTATGCATGCACTCTCAATGTAAAGATTATTAGATAATTCTATACACCATACTACCATTCCACTTTCATCCCACTAAATATGATATGACACATTTATCACTATTAAATGACCATTTATTACATGCTTCTTTATCATCTAATGGTGATGAATATGCCACATACTACTTAGCATGATCAAAATAAAATGAGAGTGTGGTGTATAGCATTACTCAAATATTATTATTTTGCATTGACAAATTAATCAACATTAGTAGAACTGCATGTGCACTTAATTTCCATTAATTGAGTGGTCCATTAATATTTTACATTTTCAATATATATATCATGTGCCAGCAGTACGTAGTGGTCGATCGAGTACCCACAATTAACGCACTCTTTTAATTTCTGGCTAAGGAAACACATAAAACTTAAAAAGGGTTGAGTACTAGTGATGATCATCACTCCCGTGTATAAATAGACAGGTCCTCATACGGGCATATCTCACCCCTACACCAAGCATTAATCAGAACCCACAGAATACCAAAAAATAGAGATCAGAACCAGCTCAAAGTTCATGATCATGAAAGGTGTTCATGTGAAGTACGGCCTTCTTGTAACCGTGGCCCTCATGATGTTGGCTTTGGCCACTTTCTCCGGCCACCTCGCCTCTGCCTATGACCCCAGTCCTCTACAAGATTTTTGCGTTGCAATCAAGGGTTCCATTCCTGCTAATTTTTGTATGTACAAATATTTTGTCATCCATTATATTTGTATTATGAAACTGCTTGCATGCATGGCCCCTTTTAATTTTTATAACAATCAATATTTAGGAACTGATCTTCTTAATTTTTGCAGTAGCTGTGAATGGAAATTTCTGCAAAGATCCAAAGTTTGTCACAGTCAATGATTTCTTCTTCTCGGGACTACGCATTCCTGGAAACACCACGAATCCACTCGGCTCAAAGGTCACTCCTGCGACAGTAGACCAAATACCAGGCCTCAACACACTGGGAATATCCTTAGCTCGTATTGACTTTGCTCCAAATGGTCTGAATCCTCCCCACACACACCCTCGTGCCACTGAGATTCTAGCCTTTGCAGAGGGTAGTCTTTATGTTGGTTTTGTCACGTCTAACGCCGATGTTAATCGCCTTTTCGCCAAAGTTCTAAACCCAGGAGATGTCTTTGTGTTTCCAATTGGTCTCATTCACTTCCAGTTGAACGTGGGAAAGACCAATGCTATTGCTTTTGCTGGTCTCAGCAGCCAGAATCCTGGAGTTATCACCGTAGCAAAAGCTGTCTTTGGATCCCACCCTCTCATCAATCCTGATGTTCTCGCCAAAGCCTTCCAACTGGAAAAGAACGTGGTCAACTTCCTTCAAAAACAGTCCTGGCCAGACAATTAGCTAGAGAAATATACGTAATATTAACTACGTGCATTTGAAGCATTAATAGACGCACGGTATGAAAATTTAAAAATTTAAGAATAATGCTACGGCCAATATTCATATCTATGGTACTTTTGTCATCAATAATCACACCAATAAATGCCACATATTTTAAGTACCTTTAAAGTCCATCATTTCAAAGAAAAATCAATTGTATGTTAACTAATTAGTGTGATTAAAGATAATAATTTAAAAAATCCTAAGAATGTGATGTTTTATATGTTTGCTACGTACGTTATTGTAACGTGATAATTAAATAAAATAAAACGGTTGCTTTAGCTTTTATATATGCGTGTGTGTGTGTTTTCTCGGTATATAGCGCGTGAAAATTGCTTATGTAAAAATGTGGGTAAGGGTACGTTTAGTAAATGAGATAGAGATTAGAAATTCTCAAAACTTAGTAAAACATTTTAGGATTTTCTTTTTAAACATTACTAAAATATAAAATAATTTTTAATTTCAAATCTTCAACTTTTTTATCAAATCATTACAACTTTTAAAAATTCTAAAAAAAATTAAAAAATCAATAAAATTTTTTCAAATTTCAAAACAAAAATTATATTAAAATATTTTTTTAACTTTACAATATTTTTATTAATTTGTTTTCTCTCATTTTCTAAAACTTAATAAATTAAACATTTTAACTCAAATTATTTTATTATTATTCACAAAATTTGTAGATCCAATCTTGATCGGCCAAACGAAAATCAAGGAAATTAAGCCAGTTGGAGGAAGTCCAACATCATCAGTACGTACGTATCCTTTTTCTTTCCTTCCAGAAGTGCTTGAACCTTTCTTCCCTTCACTTTTGCAGCATCAAATTAATTAGGCCATTGGGATTGAAATTTTAAAAGAAAGCTCGATCGCCGGCCACACGTACTGATCTGATCAGGAGCACGCTGCCGTGCATGAATTATTCATTTATTTTTTCTTCATCACTTATTTGCTTCAACGACGGATGAAATTAAACTTGAGAAATATGATTAGAGATCAGGTGAGAATGGAACAGATCAAAAGTGATTTTTTTCCCCACAAGTAATATTGTATATAGGACGCATGCACATTTAGACCAAGTACGTATACGTAGTCTTCACATAATTGTTATCGTATTCAAATCAATAATCATGGAAGAATATTGAGCTAGCTAGGTGAGAAATTAAGGCTCATTCTTACTTATCATAATATATATATATATATATATATGTTGAGGTGGTGAGAAAGGCAGAATATTTTAAACGCGTATGTGGACGCACACGCCTGAGTTGACGATTTTACACAAAACCCTGATCCTTGTATATATCACCTATGTATATATTTTAAGAGATGGCCTGGGTACGTTCACATTGCCTGAGTTTACATATATCTAAGCTGAAAATGTAAGAAAAGGAAAAAGAAGGCAAAGAGGAGGAAATTTTTTTTTCTGAATATCTAAAAGGTTAATGGGAAATTTGTTATAGTTGCGTACGTACGTGGTGCTGGTCATGAGTGGTACTACAGGGTCAGTTTGAGAGTTCGAGAGAGAGATGATCGCCATCAGCTCAGCTGATTCAGCTAATCATTTGTGAAAGATAAATGATTTGTATAAATTTTAAATTATAGACAAATTCTATGCAAATCTAGTAAAAAAATAGATTTTATTTTGAATAATTATAAAAAAATTAATTTTTTATTAATGGGCTGCAAAGATCCATTTTTATATAAAAAATTTGTATAAAATTTATCTATTTAAAACTTGTATTTAGTATTACTGTTTGTGGAATAATCAAAAGCATGCACCGTCCTTTCCATTATTTGAAGGGGTCGAATTTGGTTGCATTTAATTCAATATTGTATGTGTGCGGTAGTGGTTAAAGAACGTTTCCCCCATTAATAAAATAATAATAATAATCGATAACCTCATATTAAAGAAAGAGTTGACGAGTCTTAACACGTTTATGGAATAAATTATATGGACAAGTTCAGTTAATTGCTCTCTATAAATAGGGATGTGACCATCCAACATTTCTCATTCCCAGCTCCCAAGCAATATTAATTACACAGATCAGTACTAAAACGCAGAGATAGATCATAGCATCCAATATGATGAAGTACTCGAAGGTTGTTCCTAAGTACGCCCTTGTAATTGTGGCTCTGTTGGCTTTCGCTTGTTCCCTCGCCTCTGCCTATGACCCCAGTCCCCTGCAGGACTTTTGTGTTGCTATCGACAATCCTGCTTCTGCTGGTACGTACCCATTATTATTGCTATATTCTAGAGTGTTGGTTCTCTAGCTCTTGTAATTTGGAATCTGAATACATATATATTTATATATATATACATGATATGTAATATGCATGCTTGGATTCCATTTTAATTCTGTGTGACATGATGTGTTTAGCGATGATAACAAAGTACCTTTTCTTTCTGCAGTATTTGTGAATGGGAAGTTTTGCAAGGATCCAAAACTTGTCACTGCTAACGATTTCTTCCGTAAGGGGTTGAACATTCCCGGAAACACCACAAATAAAGTAGGGTCAAATGTTACTGCTGTGACAGTGGAACAATTACCAGGTCTCAACACTCTAGGCATATCCTTGGCTCGCATCGACTTTGCACCATATGGCTTAAATCCTCCCCACACCCATCCTCGCGGCACTGAGTTTCTTGTAGTCATAGAGGGTACTCTTCAAGTTGGCTTTGTCACATCCAATAATGCAGACGGTAACCAACTCTTTACCAAAGTTCTAAACAAGGGAGATGTCTTTGTGTTCCCAATTGGTCTCATTCACTTCCAGTTGAACGTGGGAAATACCAAGGCCGTTGCCTTTGCTGGTCTCAGCAGCCAGAATCCTGGGGTCATCACCATAGCCAATGCAGTCTTTAAATCCAATCCTCCCATCAATGCTGATGTTCTCACCAAGGCCTTCCAAGTGGATAAGAACGTAGTTTACCATATTCAGAAGCAGTTATAATTGCCTAAACTAAAATTATAGATTTCAAGATATATATCTTTGTAATATTACTGGCAATAAACCATTAGATGGTGTACTGATTAATTATTAAGTGCTTTGTAACATCATTGAAATTATTATATTGAAATAAAATGGTTGTTTATTTACAATACTCTCTTTCATGTTATAATGAACGACTAGTTGTGAGACGTGATTGAATTTAAATATTGCATTTTGAATATGTTGACGAGAGATATGATCACAGCTTGTGTTGGAATTTTGTCTCATTGTGTTATCAAAACAGAATTGCCTTCTCCAAGTTTTGTCAAGAATTCCACAAGAAATCTTCAATTAATAGTTTTACACAGAAAATAGAATGCACAAGAATACAAAGAACACAAGAGAATTACATGGTTCGATCCTAGTGATCTACATCCACGGCAGCAACAGTCAAGAGACTTTCTCCTTTTATTTATGATCAAATACAGTAATGAGTTATAAGAACAATCTCTCTTGAATACACCTCTCAATTCTTGGAGCTTTCTGACTCAAGAATTATTCTCTCTTTTCTCTACTGTATTTCTCTAGTATCATTATCATATTGAATACAAACGAAAGGCTCTTATTTATAGATTACAAAGTATGACTTAACAAAAGTTATAACTTAACAGAATAACTTCTGTTTCACATTAGTAGTCTAATACCCGAGTCATTTCCTTTCCACATGAGCTGTCATGTGCTTTATTCAAAATGGTTGACACTCTTCTAACAGCTTGTAAGTGTCAAGTCATACTGATGCATATATCTCCTATCTTTCCCTAAGGCAAAATTAATAGAATCATTTGTCTATTAAAAAAAAAAAGTTCATTATGTTTCCGCAATCTTTATAATTTCCTTCCAAAAGTGCACCAGCTCGCATTGTTGCATTTGGGTATTTTTTTCAGTACTTCTAGCTATTTTTTTTAGGAGTTGTTAATATTATTGCCAAGTTTGTCTGCGGCACAATGGTAATAAGATTGACAGTACTTGAGATTTTGATTCTTGAATTAGAAGATCATCATGTAGGTTCCACGCGCGGAGTTGGTGAATAATTATATTAGACATTGAACTGGAGTAATAATTACATGTTATGATCCGCATATATAATTTGCGTGTGAAGAAAGGCCGCATAGTTATGATCTTCCTGATCACTACATGCTCAACATGATCCACATATATCTACCAAAAGGATATTGCGGACACAGTCATGAATTCAGACGTAAGGGTCCTTGATCAGCCATTTTCAAACTATATAATAATCGACCATCCACGTAAACTTAAGACGTTTGTTTTTGGATTGACCGAAGCAAAATTACACTAATTGATCAAGGAGTCGAATTTGGATGGTATTTTCAGTATCTGCGAGCAGTAGTGGTTACAGAATGGTTCTCCCCCTTTCAAAATAAACAAATTTATTAAAAGCTGACCAAGAATTAGTACCAATTAAGTCTTACCTTCTCCTTGCAAGGAAAGATAGAGACCGATTCAGTAACTCCCCTACATAAATAGCCGTCTTTGTCTTCCCAATTGGTCTCATCCACTTCCAATTGAACGTGGGAAATAACAATGCCGTTGCCTTTGCCGGTCTCAAAAGCCAAAATCTTGGGGTTATCACTGTAGCCAACGCAGTCTTTGGATCTAATCCTCCCATCAATGCTGATGTTCTCACCAAGGCTTCCAAGTGGACAAGAACGTGGTTAACAGTTAACTACCTTCGGCAACATCATGAAGTTAATTTGGAATTAGAAGACCAAAACGTACGTACGTAGGTTATGATTTTTCAATAGCGCGTGTGGAAGCGGATCAGGTAAAGTAAGCGCACCGTGATATCATGCATGGTTGCCACCATGACTGAGAAGGAGAGAAGTAATAGGACGACTGTCATATGGGGAGAGAGAGAGAGAGAGAGAGAGAGAGAGTTGCAACAAATCCCGGCCAAAAGTCCGAAACGAGCAAAAAAGAAGAATTAGCAAATCACGGCTGAAACGTGGAGCCCAATATGAACACTGTTCGGAGGACCCATTTCATGAGTAATTGGTTTTCGAAGGCCTATAAATGTCCATGGTCAGATCGTGAATTCTGGGGCAGCATTGCCAATTACAAGGGTCGGACAAAGTGACTGTAGGCCCATTAGAACATTGATTTTAGTTCCACGGTGGCACAAACCCTGTGGAAACTAAGCCGAGAGAATATGTAGTAATTGAAATTATGAACATGAACTAGTCCTGCCTGCCCAACCTCCCACACAAAAGATACTCTCTTTCATCATGGATTTGGAGCAAGAAGTTCTACGTCTTCCGCGGTTGAAGGTTACATTCTTCGCACTATTGACATAATAGTAACATTAAAAATGTAACTCCAAATTAATTTTGTAAATGAAACTTTTCGATAGACTTGAGCAGAAATGAGAAGTTTGTGAGTTAAATTTGTTGGCAATCCACACAATTCTTGAAGTCAATAAAATTGAGATCATATAGGATCCCTTCTTTTTCTAACCGTTTCATCCTCTCTATTGAGATGTGTCACAACCTCTTATGCCATAGTAGATAAGTTTTTTCATTCAAAAGGTTTCTTTTAATGCCAACTGAATGCAGAGAGAATTCTCCTTAAAATTGGGATGAATATCTAATTTAAGCAAGTTATCAAACAAAGCTTCAGAACCAACATGAATTTTATTCTTAGAAATAGTCATAGTATTCTCAAAAAGGAAATTGTAACTTTTAATAATAAGTCTGGAAACAGAAGTTAAATTTCTACAAAACTCTGGAAAATAAAAAGCATTATTTAAATCCAAAACATGTCTCGATTTGAGAATCACTCTAAAAACTCTAACTGCAATAACTTGTGAACGCCCTTTATTTCTGGTGAAAATCCAAAGTTCACTTGTTGTTGGTTTACTTCTGGTGAAAAAACCCTGCAATGTATTCACAATATAAATTGAGAAACCGGAGTGAATCCACCATTAATTTTTTGAAGCATCAATGAAAAAATATTCATGACACACAAGAGAGATAGAGCTACCTTTCTTTTCAAACCACTATTTATACTTGATGCAGCTCTTCTTTATATGTCAATCTTTCTTGCAAAAGAAGTAGGTCTCCTTTTTGCCATTAGATTCATTAGATTTTGATGGCACATTATGCTTCCTTTTCTTTTGAGTCCACATTGGCCTTTCTCGATCTTAACTTTATCTTTCACGACCATATTTGTACTTTCAGGTCGATCATGCTTCATCCGTTCCTCTTCTTGCACACACATGGTCAGAAGATCTGTAACTGACCAATTTTCCTTATGTGTATTATAAGAGATATTGAAAGGCTCATACTCATATAGCAGTGAGTCAAGGATGAAATGGACCAAGAACAGCTCAGATATCTCTATCTTTAAGTCCTTAAGTTGAGAAACCATGTCTTTCATTTCCGTAATGTATACACGCATACCCTTAGAATTGTCAAAGGCTTTAGTAGTGAATTGTCTGATAAGAGTGTTAGCGAAAGCCCTGTCAAAGCAAACAAACTGTTCCTCAATTGACTGCATTAATTCCTTAATTGTAGCGCAATTATCAATAGAGCCTCTAATGCTCTTATTCATATGAGACTTTATGAGCATTAGACTTAGGCGATTAGATCGCTCCCACTATTGGTGATTTCCGATGACTTCCTGTGTATCCGTATCCGTGGCAGCAGGTGGTTGCTCCACACGGAGTGCATAGTCAAGGTCCATATACCCTAAGGTAAAATGAACCGAATATTTTTAGTCAGAATAATTAGTGCCATCAAGCATTGGAATAAAATAAACACCATCAGCTAAGGATTGTGGAACAACAACTACAAAATCAAGAAAAACTTTAATGCTATGAATTCAAGTAAATTTTAACCTTCTTGTGAGAAAGGGTTGCATAACAACATAAATTTACTTATCTTTATTTATAAGACAAATTATTCCACATATTAACAAATAAAACTATCCACACTTGTAGGCAGAAGACTAATTTTACCGTCAATACCGAAAATCATTTTCTTATATTAATTAAATCACAAAAATTAAAACTTTTCCTATAGGGATAAATCCTTAAAACTTATGAGTTAGTTCCAATGAGATTCCAAATTTATTTATGTATTCTTTTAAATAATAAAAATGATATACATTACCTTCATTATTCAAAAGAAATACAACTGAGAATCTACTAAAATAGGTAAAAATCTATCAATTGTAAAGTAGCCCAAAGGCCCATCAATATGTATAAAGTTTGAAATTAAGCCCAAAGTCAAAACATGCATTTGAAATCTATTAATATAGTTATGAGCACATAACCATCCAAATATGAATTCAAAGACAAAAACTTAAAAGCCGAAAGTCAAGCTCATATATGAAATTATTAAAGACTCATTTATCAAGCCCACAAATGTTTGAACAAAGGACCACAAATCATGGACTAAATGGATAACATTGTTATAATACACGCGAAAAAACTTATGTTATCAAAAATTTATTTTTTCGAGAAAATACACTCTAAATCATGACCCGGCTACTCTCTTGCAACACAGGTTATGAAAAAAATCCATTAATCACATCAAAAGAATAAAACAAGGAACAATACTAGATTTTAAAAGCCCACCATATGAACAAAATTGAAATGCTAATAATTCAAACACAAAGATGAAAGGTATGGCTCCGATGCCAACTGTAAAACTTCTAAAAGAATAAAGAGATCTATAGAATCTTTTACTTCCAGACATTTGGGTTTGAGAACTGAAAAACCTATAAAAGATAGTAGAGATTTTTCTATAGGAAATGGATTTCTAGTCTTTTGTTTTAGAACTTTATGGGTGAGTCTAATGAAAAATACAGACCCCTTTATATAGGCAAGACTAGAGACTCTTACTTATTACTCCTACAACTTTTAGACTACCCTCATTATTTCATCCATCAAAAAATAGCAAGGGTCAACCATGCACTTTATTTATTAAGGACAATTACTTATGCTTGATAGATGAAGTGAATCATCTTAGATGAAGTGAACCTCATCCTTAGATAAAGTGAACCACCTTAGAGAAAGACAAATAATTTTCTAGGAAAACCAAACCAAAAGTCTAACATATAAATGTAAACTAGTTGGAGGTAGTCATATCATTCCCTACCAGTAATATTCAGCTTCTTGTTGTAAGTAATATATTATGCATATGCATATATATATATATTATTTGAAGTACATTTAACAAATGATCTATAATTTATAAAAGATTTTATTTACAAGTTGGCGGAGCACTCTCTGTGTGGTGTAATTTGCATAATTTATCTGACGCCAGACAAAATACAAAGGGTACATTTAGTAAATGAGATAGAGATCAGAAATTTTCAAAAGTTAGTAAAAGTTTTCAGGATTTTCTTTTTAAATATTTTTAAAATGTAAAATAATTTTTAATTTCAAAATTTTAAATTTTAAATTTTTTTATCTAATCATTACATATAGCCTAATAATTACAACTTTCAAAAACTCTAAAAAAAATTAATACAACTTTTTTAAATTTCAAAACAAAAATTATATTTAAATAAATTATTAACTTTATAATATTTTTATTAAATTTGTTTCTCTCATTTTCTGCAGGACGCACATTTAGACCAAGCACGTGTACGTAGTCTTCACATAATTGTTATCGTATTCAAATCAATAATGATGGAAGAATATATATTGAGCTAGCTAGGTGAGAAATTAAGGCTCATTCCTACTTATCATAATATATAATATTATATATATATTTATATGTTGAGGTGGTAAGAAAGGCAGAATATTTTAAACGTACGTATGTGGACGCGGCACATGCATTAACGTACGTACGTTTAAGTTGACGATCGATTTTACGCAAAACCTTGTATATTTAATCTTTGTATATATTTGAAGAGATGGCCTGGGTACGTTCACATTGCCTTAGTTAATATAGACAAACTCTAGGCAAGTCATTGTAAAAAAATAGAATATTTTATTATGAAAAATTATAAAAAAAAAATATTTTTTATTAAAGGGCTTCAGGGACCCACTTTTATATATAAAAAAAAAAATTGTATAAAATTTATATATTTAGAACACGTAGTTAGCATTACTGTTTATGAAATAACCAACAGCATGCACCGTCCTTCCCATTATAATTTGAAGGGGTCGGATTTGGTTGCATTTTATTCAATGTATGTGTGCGGTAGTGGTTAAAGAACGTTTCCCCCATTAATAAAATAATAATAGTAATCGATAACCTCAGATTAAAGAAAGAGTTGACAAGTCTTAACACGTCTATGGAAAAAATATGGACCAGTTCAGTTAATTCCTCTCTATAAATAGGGATGTGACCATATAACATTTCTCATTCCCAGCTCCCAAGCAATATTAATTACACAGATCAGTACTAAAACGTACGCAGAGATAGATCATAGCCTCAAATATGATGAAGTACTCGAAGGTTGTTCCTAAGTACGCCCTTGTAACTGTGGCTCTGTTGGCTTTCGCTTGTTCCCTCGCCTCTGCCTATGACCCCAGTCCCCTGCAGGACTTTTGTGTTGCTATCGACAATCCTGCTTCTGCTGGTACGTACCCATTATTATTGCTATATTCTAGAGTGCTGGTTTTCTAGCTCTTGTAATTTGGAATCTGAATACATATATATTTATATATATACATGATATGTAATATGCATGCGTGGATTCCATTTTAATCCTGTGTGACATCATGTGTTTAGAGATGATAACAAAGTATCTTTTCTTTCTACAGTATTTGTGAATGGAAAGTTTTGCAAGGACCCAAAACTTGTCACTGCTAATGATTTCTTCCGTCAAGGGTTGAACATTCCCGGAAACACCACAAATAAAGTTGGGTCAAATGTCACTGCTGTGACAGTGGAACAATTACCAGGTCTCAACACTCTAGGCATATCCTTGGCTCGCATCGACTTTGCACCATATGGCTTAAATCCTCCCCACACCCACCCTCGCGGCACTGAGTTTCTTGTAGTCATAGAGGGTACTCTTCAAGTTGGCTTTGTCACATCCAATAATGCAGACGGTAACCAACTCTTTACCAAAGTTCTAAACAAGGGAGACGTTTTTGTGTTCCCAATTGGTCTCATTCACTTCCAGTTGAACGTGGGAAATACCAAGGCCGTCGCCTTTGCTGGTCTCAGCAGCCAGAATCCTGGGGTCATCACCATAGCCAATGCAGTCTTTAAATCCAATCCTCCCATCAATGCTGATGTTCTCACCAAGGCCTTCCAAGTGGATAAGAACGTAGTTTACCATATTCAGAAACAGTTATAATTGCCTAAACTAAAATCATAGATTTCAAGATATATATATCTTTGTAATATTACCGGCAATAAACCATTAGATGGTGTACTGATTAATTATTAAGTGATTTGTAACGTCATTGAAATTATTATATTGAAATAAAATGATTTTTTATTTACAGTACTCTCTTTCATGTTATAATGAACGACTAGTTGTGAGACGTGATTGAACTTAAATATTGCACTTTGAATATGTTGACGAGAGATATGATCACAGCTTCTAAGTGCCACGTCGTACTGATGCATATATTCCCTATCTTTCCCTAAGGCAAAAAATATAAAAATAAATAAATATAACACGAATGGAAAATATATTACACTTGAAAGTAATGGATAGGATTCAAATAATATAAAATAATATATTTTATATGAAATGGAGAATCATTCCTCTATTAAAAAAAAAAAGTTATTATGTTTCTGCAATCTTTATATATAATTTCCTTCCAAAAGTGCGCCAGCTCGCATTATTGTTGCATTTGGGTATTCTTTTCAGTACTTCTAGCTGTTTTTTTTAGGAGTCGTTAATAATATTATTGCCAAGTTTGTCTGCATCACAATGGTAATAAGATTGACACTTGAGGTTTTGATTCTTGAATTAGAAGATCATCATGTGGGTTCCACGCGCGGAACTTTTTCATTTTTTAATTGGGGTCAAGTCGGTGAATAATTATATTAGACATTGCACTGGAGTAATAATTACATGTTATGATCTTCCTGATCATTACGTACTTAACATGATCCACATTATATATCTACCAAAAGAATATTGCAGACACAGTCATGAAATCACACGTAAGGGTCCTTGATCAGCTAGCCATTTTCAAACTATGTAATAATCTACCATCCACGTAAACTTAAGACGTTTGCTTTTGGATTGACCGAAGCAAAATCACATTAATTGATCAAGGAGTCGAATTTGGATGGTATTTTTAATATCTGCGAGCTATGTAGTGGTTACACTTTACAGAATCGTTCCCCCCTTTAAAAATAAACAAATTTATCAAAAGCTAACCAAGAATTAGTACCAATATTTCGTCTTACCTTCTCCTTCTCCTTGCAAGGAAAGACAGAGACCGATTCAGTAACTCCCCTACATAAATAGACATGACCATGTTCCCATACATTAACATTCCTCACACCCCATGCACCCAAATTAAGCAAGAATACTGATAGCCTCAAAGATTCTGAAAAGCGTTTCCAAGTATCTTGTCACCCCCCCTTCCTGTAAGCTAGGAGTGTCACGTGTTTTTCATAAAATAAACCCGCCAAGAGATCTCATATTAAAATAAACACAATTTAGGATTTATTTCATAAAACTTTGTCTGATAACAATACCTTAAAAAAAAAAACTTAAATGAATAAACTGAATAAAAGTCATATCATGAAAGCACTAAAATAAATTTATTTTTACAAGGTCTGAAACTAAAATAACTGTTCCTTCTAATCCTGGCTTGCCTGCTCGTAATCGTCATCTTCACCTGGGTAGTTAAAAACATGAAAATAAACTAAAATGAGTTGATGACTCAGTAAGAAATCTATCACAACGTAAACGTAATAAGCATAAGATTTTCATAAGAACTTTCATGCTGAGAGCTTAAAATTCATGACTATTCATATTGATGTTTATGCTATGCATGACTGATTTATCTGAATTAACTGATTGATCTGACTTAACTGACTGTTCGGATTTAACTGACTGAACTGACTGGCCAACATACTTAACCCTGTGTGCGAGGTTGTGCACCGGCCCCACGTCCCGTGGCCACTGATAGTAGCCGCTGATAGTATTCTAGTATACTATGGTGGACCACGCTTAAGTCCGTGGCTTGCACATCCACCCTGAAACTGAACTGCATTGGTACCTTGCATCTGAATGGCCATCTGATTAACTAAATTGATTTTATCTTGCACTTGAACTTAAGATAGCTTACGTGTCTTATGACCATGAGATGCATGACATAATACATACATAATTATAATTTCTAAATCTGAACATGATGCGGAATGAACTAACTGTATGCTATGTTAGATGACATGTTTACATATGACATGAGTGATACATAAAATTGGTTATCAATGAACTGGCTTGAATAATACTTATATATAAGCTGATCTGTGATGATTCTAATTTGTGATCAAATTACTTACCTTGCTGCGCTTCTTCTTGAATCTCACTTTGTAACTTGTAACCTATACATGGTATTAAATATTACTAAATCTTTCTAGGAAACATGTACTAATAATATCCTACTTAATTAAATTCATAATCTAGACGATAGTCAAATAAACCTCTTGCTTAACACCATAAAATCAATAAATTCTTATATCTTTAAATTACTTAAAATACTAATAACATATTATAACTTAATAGAATACTTAGACTATTATAAAAAGTCATAAAAATCTAAATTCTCAAAATAGATTTACTTTCTTAACATAATTATTTAATCTTATAAGAAATATAATAATTATCAATATTATTTAAATACTCTTAACATATTTCTTTATTTAAAAAAACAACTTCATTAGCATAAATATATCAAAATCTATTATAAAAATACTAGAGGTTCATTTCATACCATAGATTTAAAATATTTAAAATAAACGATTAAACACTTGCTATTTACTATTGAAATTTAATTATAAAATTAATACTAAATAATATAGTTTTATATTCCTTAATTGTTTTCTATTTAAAATAGAGCATAAAAACTTTATTAAATTCTATTAAATAGGCAAAGTAATATTAATTAAAATGTTAGGCTCAATATTAGACTGAACATATATTTCAAATTCTTTAAACACTTTTTTATAATAAATGAGTCTTTAACTAATATATATATATATAAATATGTATATATATAAATATATATTTAAGTAAAAGCTCACATTTAAAATATTAAGCCCAACACAACTTCAAATAAAATGATGTACTAATATCCATAATTAACATAGACTTAAATGTAGGTTTATAAATATAATTATACATAAAATACTCTTTTAAGTTCAAGATACTGGTTTAGAAAGTACATATATGTAATCTCATCAATATATGCATTTACTAAAACTAAAACCTAAGAGCAACTTAATATGAGAGTAGCCGATACTCACAGGGAATAAAAGTAAAACTAAAAGCACTAAGGCTTAGGGGCAGAGGAGGGTCGAGCAACAACTCACTGTGAGAGGGAGAAGTTTCTGCAATGGATTCGCTGAGAGTGGAAGCTGCATAGTACGGTGGCTCTGGTGGATGGAAGTGGCCGGCGATTCAACTAGTTTCTTGGGCAGGGTGGTGCGACGCCGAGAGAGGGATAGAGGGAGCTCTGTTACGCCGAAACAACAGAGAGAGAGAAAAGGCTGGTGGACGGCAGTGAGCTTATCGGGAAGGAGTGGGCTCAACGGGGTATTTTCGGCAGCCGATTTCTGGTGCCGTGGGTGGTGGTCCGACGTCCTTAAGGTGGCTGGCAAAACAACTTGGACTGGCTGTGTCGAGTTGCTCATCTACCGGTGCAAGAGGCCGCAACGCTGTTGAGCTGGGTTTCTCGGCAGTGGTGGTTCTCGGCATACAAGTTGGCACGAGGTGGAAGAGATGTGGCTGGCCGTTGGCTTACGTGGTGCTCAGCTCGGGGTGATTCACGGCTGGGCAGCTTGTGAAGGGAAGAGCGGGTGCTCTGTTTTTCGGTGCGAGAACAGGGGCAATCGTGAGGTTGAGGGTGGCGCATGGTGAGGCTTACTGTGTTGGGGGACTCTTGGCCTTGTATGATGGCTGAGAGTGGGGGAGCCGTGGCTGGGTCGATGGTGGATTCGTCGTGATCCTTACTACGTCTAGCTTGCTGGTGCATGGCAGTTTCCGAATCGTGGAGGCGGCAGAAAGTTTGTACGTGAGAGAGATAAGAGGAGATCATTTCTAGGTTATGTGTTATACATGTATAAATAAGTGATGGGGAAAACCCTAGGGAAAAAGAGAGAGAGACGTGTATGCAGTGGGAACGAAAGTCTATAGGAGCCGTGCATGCAGTATAAGATGTGAATTGTGCACAACATGGACTCCAAACAAGATATCATGGGCTTGGGCTTTTTGACCTATTAAAATAATAATAATAATAATAAAACTTATCTTATAGTCTAAACTTAGGATCAGATTGTTACATATCTTGTAATTGTGGCCATGTTCTCTGCCTCTGCCTATGATCCTAGTCCTCTTCAAGACTTTTGTGTTGTAATCAAGTAGTACGGTTCCAGTGCTGATTGTAAGTACACATAGTTATCTTTGTTTTGGGAATAGCTTGAATTAGCATCTGGCTTGTTTTACTTTTATCATCACATGTTTAACTTCTACCGATATTATGGGAAATACTTTGCGGTTTGGATAATAAGATGATGGATAATAAGATGAGATGAGATAATTTTAGATGAAAGTTAGAAGTTAAATAAAATATTGTTAGAATATTATTTTTTTAATATTATTATTATTTTAAGATTTTAAAAAGTTGAATTGTTTATTATATTTTTTATGAAAATTTGAGAAAATTATAATTATAAGATGAGATGAGACGAGACGAAATACTTTCATTATCCAAACGTAAACCTGTTGGGGTAAAAACATTTAACAAACTTCTTTTTCTACAGTGTTTGTGAATGGAGAGTTCTGCAATGACCCAAAACTTGCCACTGCCGATGATTTCTTCTTCTCTAGACTACACATGCCCTGAAACACCATAAATCCACTCGGCTCAAAGGTCACTCCTGTAACTGTGGATGAAATTCCAGGCCTGAACACTCTAGGGTTATCCTTGGCTCGCATCGACTTTGCACCATATGGCCTAAATCCTCCTCACACCCACCCTCGTGGCACAGAGATTCTAGTTGTCGTTGAGGGAATTTTGCGCGTTGGCTTTGTCACATCCAACGCAGACAGTAACCGTCTCTTCACCAAAGTTCTGAACAAGGGAGACGTCTTTGTCTTCCCAATTGATCTCATCCACTTCCGATTGAACATAGGAAACAACAATGTTGTTGCCTTTGCGGGTCTCACCAACATCCAAAATCTTGGTGTTATCACCGTAGCCAACGCGTGTTTGGATCTAATCCTCCCATCAATGTTGATGTTCTCTCCAAGGCCTTCCAAGTGGACAAGAACGTGGTTAACTACCTTCGGCAACATCATGAATTTTTGGAATTAGAAGACCAAAACGTACGTACGTAGGTTATGATTTTGCAATAGCGCGTGTGGTAGTGGATCAGGTAAAGTAAGTGCACCGTGATATGATATCATGCGTGCATGGTTGCCACCATGATTGAGAAGGAGAGAAGTAATAAGACGACTGTCATGGGGGAGTTGCAACAAATCCCGGCCGAAACGAGCAAAAAAGAAGAATTAGCAAATCACGGCTGAAACGGAGCCCAATATGAACAGACTGTTCGGAGGACCCATTTCATGAGTAATTGATTTCAGAAGGCCTATAAATGTCCATGGTCAGATCGTGAATTCTGGGCCAGCATTGCCAATGAAAAGGGTCGGACAAACTGACTGTAGGCCCATTAGTACATTTATGCCTTGAAAGTGGTTGATTTTAGTTCTACAAACCGTGTGGAAACTAACCCGAGAGAATAGTAATTGAAATTATGAACAACTAGTCCTGCCCAACCTCCCTCCCACACAAAAGATACTCTCTTTCATCATGGATTTGGAGTAAGTTGTTCTACGTCTTTCGGGGTTGAAGGTTACATTCTTCGCACTATTGACACGATAGTAACATTAAAAATGTTACTCCAAATTAATTTTGTAAATGAAACTTTTCGATAGACTTGAGCATAAATGAGAAGTTTGTGAGTTAAATTTTTTAGGCAATATTTATGAAAGAATGACAGAGAAAACAGCACCATGATAGTTACAAAGTCATGGAAAACGTCGGTGATCATCAGTGTGGCCACCCAAATTGGGCGGTGCATGCCTCATTGCATGCAGTGACCGTATTGAGTATCCATCTCCAACCCAACATCCAAGCACGTCACGCCAATCGCCAAATGCAACAACTATTTTTTCTTTTCTTTTTTAACCTTTGTCTTGTACGTACCGTTATTGCGGATATGGTTAAGACTATGAGTTCCATTTTAATTTGTTTCAGTCGTCATCATTGATGTCGGTCTCCCACCAAATTATGTTGGCCAATATTAAAAATTAAAAACCAGCCTCGTTGTCACTACCACTTTGTCAATATGTTGTACATAGCACTCAACACATCGTTAATGTCAATCATTTCCCACAACATATATTACATCATTATCCTACTATAACTCTTAATTTTTTTTTTATAATAATTAGTCCCAATATTATTAAACATAATAAGATTAATAGAGTTGGATAATAACATATAGTTTCAAACATTTTTCAAAACACAATTTTAATTTTACTTTAGGTTTAAACGATGAAAGGGCTTTGTTATACAAAAGTATTAAGTGCAAACATGAAACTTCAGAAAATGTGTCTTCCAAGAATTTAAAAGGAAAAAAAAACTACTTATTTTTGGACTGCTACCAAAAATCCGAGCAGTTCTTCTATATATAGTTATTGGATACAACCGGCATGAAATCATCCATGCAACATAAGATTTAAAATGAATTGTTTACTTTTTCTCTAAATGCACATGTTCTCTTTCATCAGCTCTCTCATCAGTGCTCTCTCTCTCATCAACTCTTTCTATCTCTCGCTCCTCGGATCGTCTCTCTCTCCCATCAGCTCTCTCTCATCAGCTCGGTCTTTCTCTCTCATAAGCTCTCTCTTATTAGCTCGGTCTCTCTCTCATCAAGTGTCTCCACGTCAGCCCGTTTGTACGCCGTTTGCATCCGGTACTTGCAACAAGCATTTTTCATATTCGAGGTGTTAAACTTAGGCAAGCGCAAACGTCACACGTACGACCTTAAAGAACAACACGTAAACAAAATAAAGTTTCCCTGGAAATCATCTCCTCGTACACAATCCAAAAACCCGTCCAAGTTCATTGCACATCAAACTCAATCTCCCTCCATAAAACCCACCATTCCAGCAGCACTATCGGGATAAGACAGAACAAAGAAAATTAACCACGTCTTTGCACGAACAAAAACATATAGTTTTAAAAGCATTTGTTTATGAACTGCACATACACAATAATTCTGTGGAGACCATCCCATGGTCATTAAATATTTTTTGTTTCACAAATTTTAATACTAGGAACTGGATGGAATCCATCTTATACCCTAATGAAAGTCTCAGCATTCCTAGTAAAGAAGAGAATCCTTTCCAGTTGTTTGCCATCATAGCAATGGATGGCATTTGGTTTCTGATCAGGAATAAAATAGTCCATGAATCTTATAGGCCTACCGTTGAAAGCTTTGTGTCAGGGAACCTAAAGACCTATAGAGAACAGAAATATGCATGGGGCAAAAACAGTTGATTGAGCCATAAAATGGAAGAGTAATTGCTAGGGTCGTCCACATTCTATCTTTTGATGTGGCTGTTAGATAAAAAAAGTTGAAATTAAAAGATATTTTATATTTAATTAATATTTTAAAAAATAATTATGAAAAGTTTTGGAATTTTCTTGTTCCTCTCTCTGTCCAAATATACCTATGTCTCATGAAAATCTAAAGAAAAAAAATACTGATCTTTGCAGTGCTGCCAAATATCCGAGGTGTCAAACAAGTTAGAGCACTGGTAGTGAACTCAACTTAACCAAAATTTGGCCAAAGTTTAGCTAGGTTGCACAAAAATCCACTATAATGGACTCAAATTTCAATAAATAACAGTAAGTTTATCCCAAGATTTATTCACTGGCCAAATCTGGCTAACCCACTGAGTTGGCTAGATTTTATTTTCACCATAAAAAATTCTCTTCCCGCTGCCTGTTGTTCCTCCCACATAAAAATATAGTTGTTGAAAAAAATAAAGCAGTTAAAAATATATCTGTTATAAAGATATGACTGTTGGAAAAATATGACCGTTAAAAAAATATAACCGTTGGAGAAAAAATATATCCATTGTGAATATATGAATATTTGAAAAATATGACCGTTGAAAAAATATATCAATTGAAAGAATATGACTGTTGTAAAAAAAAGACCGTTTTATTTATATCCGTTAGGACTAATATGAACGTTAAAAAATTAATATGTACTTTTTTAATAACGAGTAAATATTCAAATTACAATTATAATTAAAATAAATGAAAATGTCAAAAATAATATTTTAATAAAATAGTGATAGATATGAAGAGTCTATTATTTAGTGTTGTTGAAAAGTTTCTAACTAAATTTATAAAAGTGAATTCTCTAGCCAAATTTTGACCAAATTTTATTGAGTCAACTGGTAGTGCTCTTAGAGCATTGGCAATGGCCTAGCCATTGTCAAGTCCAAATTTTGACTAAGGCTGCGTTTGGATGTTTAGCTGAGCTGAGTTGAATTATTTATAAATAGTAATGAGTTGAGTTGGTAGAGTGAGTTATGTGGGACTCATTTAAGATGAGTTTAGATGTGTTTGGATGTTAAGGCCCCATTTGGTTGTTAAACTCATCTGAGTTTAATTCAGTTCAGTTTAATTTTAAATTAAGTCTAACATCCAAATACCCAACTCTCAAATTACCTTAATTATCTTAACTCAAAACCTTTTTACACGTGAGACCTACAACCTTTTTCAACTTGCAATAAATGAATCTAAACTCATCTTAACATCCAAATACATTTAAATTCATCATAGGTGAGCCCCACAAAACTCACTCTACCATCTCAACTCACTATTATTCATAAAAAAACTCAACTCAGCTTAACATTCAAACGCAGCCTAAAATGAGTTTAGTACTAAGAAGTTGAAAAAGATATAGGGCCCACCAATTATTGGTAAGTTATTATAATGATTGAATAATTAATTTATTAAATCATTTACTAACAAATAACATAAATCAAATATAAATTCCCTCAATGCATATAAAAAAATTACAACAAAATATTCCAAACGCTATCAAAACAAAATTTTCTTACTCTATGGTTTAAAAACACAAAATAAAATAATTATGAATAAAATTTGTAAGCCGAATGCCTACATTTTATTCTATTATTTATTTATATATTATTTAATTAGTAATAAAAAAATGTCAAAAATTATGGGAGGAAAAAAAAATTTGACATGCCCAAACAACTAAGCTGTCGCTCAAAAAAACGCTTGAGACATTTGTCTCTTGCTTGAAGAGGCTCAGTCGCTCGAATTTGGCGCTTGAGGCATGTAAAGACCGCTCGAGCTAAATGTGACTATTTTCATTTATCCCAGCGCCGCTCGAGCCCAAAAAAAACATCTTCTATAAGTGATAATGGAAAAAAATGAAACTTGGAAAGATTGCCACCTCCAATCACATGATTTTATGCTGCTGTCTCCAACATGATTAATGCAGTACAGCTCTCTTGTAACCGATGTACAGATTTGTAGTTCCTAAAATCTTGTCTTTCCATTACATTGTACAACTATACTTGTACCTATTTATAGTGATCTCAAATACAAGGAAATTTATTATTCTTTCCAAAATATATCCTGTTTATGGTATCAGAGCTTCCAAAGCTCCAATGAGCAGATCCTCTTTGCTATGGCCTCCAACAACATCTCTGTTTCTTCTAATCCTCAAAGTTATACGCCTCTAATTGCTTAAACGTTGCTGCTCAGCTTCCTCATAAACTAACACCCACCAACTTTCTTGCCTGGCGATGTCAGTTTGAATCCTTACTCATTGGTTGCGACCTTATGGGGTATCTTGATGGTACCCTCTCTTGTCCTTCTCTCAGTGGTGTCTCCACCGATGACCAGGCCGCTGTTAAAGTTGCATATTCTCATTGGATACGGCAGGACAAGCTCCTGCTCAATGCCATCCTTGCTGGTGTTTCTGAGGGTGTTGTCTCTCATATTGTTAATGCTAAGACGTCCATGGAAGCATGGAAGACCCTCACCCGACTCTATGCCAGTCGTTCCCGCACTCGAGTTATGCAACTCAAGGAGGACCTCACTCTTCTTCAACGAAGGTCTCAGTCCATCACAGAATTTCTTCACTCTGTAAAGCACATAGTAGACGAGTTAGCACTCATTGACGCCCCTGTGACAAACGACGATCTTACGCTATACATTCTCAATGGTCTTGGCTTGGAATACTATGAGATTGTTGCTCCAATTCGCACCCGTGCAACCTCTCTCACCTTTGAAGAACTCCATGACCTGCTCCTTGGTCATGAGCGTTACTTGAAGCGTTTGGAACATGCTTCCAATTTTCTTGTTATTACAGCTAATATCTCTCAATGCAGGTACAATAATCGTTCCACTCAAAAGAATGACAAGAAGCAAGCCTACTCTCGGTCTGGCAAAAATGGTGGCTCTTTTCAATCCAAGCCCACCGACAACTCCTTTGCTGACTCTACTCAAAGAGGCCGCCAACCAGGAAAAACTTGCCATTTTTGTGGCTTCAATGGCCATACTGTGACCGAATGTCCAAAGCTTCGTCGTGTGTTAGCACAAGCTAACTGCACTATCATGCCTCAACTTGCCACCAATCGATGGATGCTTGACTCTGGGGTATCTCATAATATCACATATGAATTTCAAAACAAGTGTATGCATTTTGATTATGAAGGACCTGACGAGGTTGTCATTGGGGATGGCACAGGTTTGAATGTCACACACGTTGGTTCCATCAATCTCTCCACTCCTTCCAAAACCTTTACTCTTATAGATCTTCTTTGTGTTCCTTCCATTCATCGTAATCTTATCTCTGTTCATAAATTTACCTCCTTTAACAATTGGTTTGTAGAATTTAGTCCTTTCTCTTTCTCTGTGAAGGATCTAAGCACGGGGTGCATCTACTTCAAGGCAAATGTGAGGATGGCATCTACTACATGTCGCAGTCCACTCATGTCTTGCGCAAACCACCAATGGCATTTGTTGGGGTCCGCACCTCTTTTGATGGCTGGCATTCACGGCTGGGTCATCCCTCCACCAAAGTTGTCACCCAAGTAGTTCACTCATTTGACTTGCCTCTAGAAAAATCTTCTGTTACAAAGTTTGTGTTTCCTGTCAATGTAATAAAAGTCACAAGCAACTTTTCTCCATTTCGTCTATGACTAGTTCTCAGCCATTTGAATTAATTTATTCAAATGTCTGGGGTCCATCTTCAGTTAAATCCATCACTAGTCATCGTTTTTATATTATTTTCATTGATCATTTCACAAAGTTCACTTGGCTCAAGCAAAAAGCTGACGTTGAGAGTGTTTTCATTAATCTTCAAAATTACATCACAAATCATTTTGCCACCACCATCAAACACCTTTATACTGATAACGGTGGCGAGTACCTCAAACTCTGTCCCTTCCTCACTAAACACGGCATCACCAGCCTTACAACCCCTCCTCACATGCCCCAACACAATGGGTCTCTGAACATCGCCATCGCCATCGACATCTAGTCGAAACTAGTCTTACTCTTCTTCATCATTCTAAACTTCCCTTGTCCTACTGGTCTTTCGCTTTTGAGGCAGCATGTTATCTAATTAACCGAATACCCACCCCTCTCTTACATGGCAAAACTCATTTTGAATTACTCACTCTTCATCCACTAAATTATCTCAAGCTTCGCACATTTGGTTGTCTTTGTTATCCATGGCTCAAATGATATAACAACAGCAAACTCGATCCCAAATCCACTCCTTGTGTTTTTCTTGGCTACTCTCTCACTCAAAGTGCTTACAAATACCTCGATATCAAGACCCGCTGTCTCTATCTTTCTCGCCATGTTGTGTTTGACAAACACACCTTTCCTATCTCCTCCAACTCTATTGATTGTTAGCTTTCTCTTGCTCCTGACAGCAATCAACAATCACATGCTACTGTGGAAGTTTTTGGTTCTATCCCACAAGTCCCTCCAGTGACTCAGGTGCCTCCATCTCTCACATTGTCTGAAGTACTTCACCTTTTTGCACAACCAGATCCACCATCGTCATCACCAGGTATACTCTATCTTCTCCCTTCACAACCTATCCTTCTCTTCCCTCTGATAACACTAATCTAACCTCTTCACTTGCTGCACCCGCACCTCCTCCCCCTCATAGGATTACCACTAGATCTATGAATAACATTTACAAGCCTAAACACATGTACCTTGTCACCAAACACCCCCTTCCCGACACTCTTGAACCAACTTGTGTCAGTCAAGCACTAAAACATCCTCAATGGCGCCACGCCATGTCACAAGAATTCACAGCCTTGGTTAAGCATGATACATGGGACTTAGTTCCTCCTCAATCTTCTCAAAATCGAATTGGGTGTAAGTGGGTCTTCCGGATAAAAAGGAAGCCCGACGGTAGCATCGACCGATACAAAGCTCGCCTTATTGCAAAAAGCTTTCATCAACGGCCTGGCCTTGACTACACGAAAACTTTTAGTCCAGTTGTTAAGCCTACCACTATTCGGACAATCTTCTCCATTGCTCTTATGCATCGCTAGCCCATTCGCCAGCTCGACGTCAATAACGCTTTCCTACATGGCACCCTCAAGGAAGATGTCTTCATGGTGCAACACCGTGGATTTATTGACACCAATTTTCCAAATTATGTCTACAAGTTGAAAAAGTCCATCTATGGCTTAAAACAAGCCCCTCATGCGTGGTACAATGAGCTCAAAGGTACTCTTCTTGATTTGAACTTTAGTTAGTCCAAATTGGACTCTTCATTATTCATTTATCATGCAGGTGGTCACACTATGTACTTCCTGGTCTACGTTGATGATGTTCTTATTATTGGCAGCAGCACCTTCTTTGTTCATGAGATCATTCACAAGCTCAGCAAGCGTTTCTCCCCTAAGGACTTAGGCCTTGTCCATTTTGTCCTTGGCATTGAAATTATCTCCACCTCTATTGGAATGTTTCTCAGCCAGCATCAGTATATATGTGGCCTCCTTGATCGAGTCAAGATGGATGGTGCCAAAGATGTCCAAACCCCTCAGAACACAAGTATCACTCTCAAGCTCCAAGATGGCTCCTCTCTTACTGATGCTACTGAAAACAGACAAGTCATTGGTGCACTTCAATATCTCTCCTTCACTTGACCAAACATCGCTTTCTCAGTCAACAACTAGCTCAATTCATGCACCAACCAACTGCTACTCACTGGACTGCAACTAAATGCATCCTCCGCTATCTCAAACACACCATCCACCATGGGCTTCATCTCACTAGCACCAGTGCGTCAACACTACAAGCTTACTCCAATGCTGATTGGGTAAGAAACTTTAATGACCAGTCAAGCACCACTGCTTATCTTATCTTTCTTGGTGACAATTTAATCTCATGGAGCACTCATAAGCAGTGGGCCATTGCTCGTTCGTCAACCGAAGCTGAGTATTGAGCACTTGCTGCCACCACTTCAAAAATTGCTTGGCTCACATCCTTACTGTCCGTGCTTCATTTACCACTCTCCAAGCCTCCACTCATATTATGTGACAATATCTGGGCAACCCAACTTAGTCTGAATCCAGTAATGTACTCTAGGATGAAGCACATTGCCATTGATCTTCATTTTGTCAAAGATCATGTAAACAAAGGCCTGCTTGATGCTCGTCATGTTTCAACGCATGATCAATTTGCCAATCTCCTCACAAAAGCACTTCCCAAAGCTCGATTTCATTTACTCAAGTCCAAGATTGGCATCCTTGACGGCACGTCCATCTTGCGGGGGTGTATAAGTAATAATGGACAAAAATCAAACTTGGAAAGATTGCAACATCTAATCACATGATTTTCTGCTGCTGTCTCCAACGTGGTTAATGCAATACAGCTCTCTTGTAAATGATGTACAGATTTGTAGTTCCTAAAATCTTGTATTTCCATTACATTGTCCAACTATACTGTATCTATTTATACTGATCTCAAATACAAGGAAACCTATTATTCTTTCCAAAATATATCTTGTTTATCTTCCTCCCCTAAATTTCTTTCCACTATTATTTCCCTTCCTTTTATAACCAAGAACGTGCATCATTCCAGTGATTTATCTCTCGCACGTTACTTGAAGGACTACAACAACAATGGGTTTTTCTTTCCATTTCTCACCAACAATAGATGTCGATACAATGGGTTTCAACTATATATGGCTAGCGGTGCTCCAAAATTGAAAAAGACTCGCTCAATGGCTGGCGGTTCTCCATGGGATTTCTCTATCGGCAACAATTGGTGCCGTTCAATGCATTGGGCCTCAGCTATATATGGCAAGCAGTGCTCCAAAATTGAAAAATACTCACTCGATGGCTGGCCATGCTCCATTGGATTTCTCTAAAGGCAACAATGGAACCTGTTTATTGCAACGTGGGTTTGCTTCGATCGTGGGTCTGCCACAAAGAAAGAGATTGGGAAAGGAGATGGTTTTTTAGGGGGAAGAGAAACAGAGAGAGTATGGCTGGTGCAAGAGAAATACTCTTGTATTTTGGGGTGTCAGTTGTGCGTTCCACAGAGTGTAAAGTTGAAATGCACTATGTTAAAGCTCAACTGTGTGTTTGGATGTTGAGTGCAGTTTAAAATCGAATTGCACTCAGATGAGTCTAGCATTCATATGAGTCCTAAAACTTGAAATTTTGGTTAAAGCCAAAACTCTTGAAAAGGTTAATCCATATTGGACTAGTAATTCTAAAAACAAAATAATAATATAATATTCTATATTTTAATAATTTTTTTATTTTTTATTTTATAAATACACATTATATATTAATTAATAATTTAATTTTTACTATCCAAACAAATTATTTAACACGAAGAAGAAAGGAAGAGAAAGAGAATATTTTTTAATAAAATATTCTTTTAGTTGGTGAATAATAACTCACCAAATAAGGTTTTTGTTTCCTATTTACTGTAGCTCATAACTTGACTTGAAGTGATTTACTAATTCAATACAACTGATTTTTAAAAAAAATTAATCAAAATTTAAATTTGATTAGCATTTAGCTAGTCGACTATCAGAAAATTTAAGAGCACTAGCATTGGCTTAGTCAAATGCATCTTCAAAATTTAGTCAATATCACACATTTTTACATTTGCCTATTCTATTTAAATTCAATCCCCACATTGGATTAGCCATTTACTCTCTATATAATAATAAAATATTATTAAATTAATAATTTTTTTATTTAATTTATTTATATCACATTTTATAATTCTACCAATTTAATATTAATAATAATTATATTCTAATTAAATTAATATTAAAAAAATAATATTTTTAAAAGTTATTTAATGCTAATAACAAAAAATATTTGATTAAACTCATCAAAAATTCTATCTAAATTTCTTAATTACAAATCAAATAGTATTTTTATTGGAGTGAAAAATTAATATTTTAATGTTTACTTAGAGTGAAAAATTATTATTTTAACTTTTGGTGAATTAATTTGGTTCTTCAAATTTGACTAATCACTGTAGCAAAATGCAAATTTTAGAGATGCCCAATCCAATGTGGGGTCTTTTTAGTACAAATTAGTTAAATTTTAACCAACCTTCATCTTTACCCAAACGAATGCTAGTGCTGTAAGTCAGACAAGTGCAAACATCACGGCTCACGCAACCTTAGCAGAACAGCACGTATACAAAACAAAGTTTCCCTGGAAATCATCTCCTCGTACACAGTCCGAAAACCCGTCCATTGCACATCAAACTCAATCTCCCTCCATAAAACCCACCATTCCAGCGACACTATTGGTACTGGATACGAAAGAACAAAGAAAATTAACCACGTCTTTGCACGAACAAAAGTCACCAACTATGGGAGAGGTTGATCCAGCTTTCTTCCAAGACCCTGAACACAGACCCAGAATTGTATTCACCGAAGCCGAAGGCATCCCGTTGATCGATCTTTCTCCTATTCTCTCCTCAGGCAATGTTTCTGCCGTTTAAGGCCTTGTTAGCCAGATACGCAAAGCATGCAAGGAATGGGGGTTCTTCCAGGTGATCAACCACGGGGTGCCCTTGGAGAAGCGCCAGAGGATTGAGGCTGCAGCGAAGAAGTTCTTTGAACAGAGTTTAGAGGACAAGAGGAAGGTCAAAGGAATGAGGAGGTGGTGGGTTAGTACGAAACTGAGCATACCAAGAACGTAAGGGACTGGAAGGAGGTTTTTGATTTTACTATAGAGGAACCCACCTTCATCCCGGCTTCCCATGAGCCTG
>QEOT01008767.1:28424-58709 GCA_003123785.1 Pterocarya stenoptera | reverse complement strand
CTCAATGGAAACAACCCACGCCTAGTATACCAATCAGATTTATGTCGGTGTGAACCAGACTCCCAACATCTTGATATAAAACCAAGTAGCAGTTAGAATGTTGTATAGGACATGGTAGAAATTTTCGAGTAAACAAAGTAAAACAAATATTATAAAAAATATTACTTAATACTCTGAGCAAATAATTCTGCCTAAAGCACTAGTCATTACTAAATGCAAACTCTCAACCATTCAGGAGTCATTAATTTCAAAATATTACTTCCTAACCAATAAACCAAAACCCAAGTCTCACTCTTCTTTACAACAAAGTTCTGAACAGGACTCAACCACCAAATTGAAAGAAATTGATTCTACCAGTACAAATGATCCATTCTCAAGTTTGAAACAGTAATTAACTTACTTATCTAGATATTGGCCTCCTCTATGCATTATGCATACCCGAGCAAGATCTGGACCCTGAAATTTTTTGGAATGAAATTTAAGCTAATGCTTTAATAGCAATAGATTAGCTATACCCACCAAACAACTGCAATATTTGCCACCTATCGCACCCCGTCTGTTGTGCATTAACATTTGCACGGTCTCTTATGTTATAAAAGCCTTTTTATATGTCCACAACCTCAACCAAAGAACCTGTCTTATGATGTGTATACCTTACCATGACTTTCGACAAGGACATTGTGGGATGCCCTACTAGGTAGGCAAAATAATAGATAAAATACCAGAAATTGATTTCTATTTTTTGACTGAAGAGCAGGACAACTCACCAGTCTTAAGCATAATGATTAGTATCGATTGTAAGGGTTTCCATAATCTCCGCGCCTCTGACGCTGAAATTCATTAAATTTGTCGTGAGGCCTTGAAGAGTAATTTTCCGTAGGGTTTGGATATCGGCTTCTTGAATCAATTGCTAAACTGGCCCCAGGATAATGAGGATTGGCCAAGGTGTCATCATACTCGGAATAACCATGCTTTTTATAACCACCAAAACCAGAAGAGGGCAATTGCTGATGTGCCTGTTGTTGACGCCTCTTGGCATCAAATTGGAGAAACTCCTCCCACTGTTTTGCATGAGTACCCCTTCAGAATAGCCAGTTGCTTCATGTAGTTCTCTCTCATCTCCCTAATAGCCTTTGACCCGNTAAAAAAAACAAGCTTATGGCCAAAATTTTAGGATTTATACAAAACAGAAAATAAAATTTTTTCATATTTTGCAGATAATCTGAATATTTAGTGTATGTTGAAAATGGCCTAGGCCCATTACACCCGTTCTCACACTGTATGTACACCAGCAATACGAGATAGTTCTTACCTCCCGATGCCTGTAATTTTCTTCATCTTCTTCCTTGTCACGAATTCTTCCAAGTTCCATTGCCTCCCTTTTAAACTCCAACTGTAGTCCTTCTAATGTCTGAGGGAAGGAATCAAACTGACAACCAGTTTGCATATCAGATCCTCTCCTATCATTATCCCATCCATCAGTTCTATAAGCATTGATGCTTTGATTATTAGCATCATATGAATTATTTGACTTGCCTATGTAAGGAGGACATGCTGGAGACTTTGAACGGCTTGAGCAACCTCTAGCTCCATTATTACCATAAGCTTCATGAAATGAAGAGTCTGTTAAGCACTTCATTCAAAATCCTAAAATAGACGGTATCTTTAATCAACACGCTATCTTTATATTCTCCTAGTGAAATCATCCAAGACAAAAGGTCCAGATGTGCCTCCAGTCTCTAATCTCCTTTGGTGGACAATCAGATCAGTTCAGACTAAACCTCGAAACGAAAGTTGACTTCAAACCGTACACAAAACACCTAAACATAAGAACTTACCTCTTGCTGCAAGCAAATGATAAGCAACAAGCAGCACCATTAAGTGCTCAGAAAATATGAGAAAATAAATTCAGAAACACATAGGGCGTATGTAGGAACCTAAAAGATCCACAAAATACAAGCACGTAGTAACCAGCTTTCTATGGACACCATAAACATATCCCATGCTGTCCCTACCTTGTGGAGAACCCCTTGAAAATTTCCGTAGATCATCCCGAACATGGTCTTTTGCAACCTTCTCTTGCCTACCAAACCTTTGCTGAGCCTGAGATGCATTCTGAGAACTAGAATGAGACCTTTGGGAATCAGAGCGTCGCAACCGTGCATCAGCAGGGCTTTGTTCAGGTGACCTAGATCTTGCCATGTGGGAACTAGACGAAACCCTTTGATCACCTTCCTCCTTAATCACCTTGTGCACAGCATCCACACATTTTGCCAAAATTAGCCTATCCTTGCCACTGACAATAATAAATTTCTCCTCCATCTTGATTTTGCAACCAATATCCTTTTCAATCTTTTGTATAACTTTCTCTGTAAAAAGTGCTTTCACATACTTTTCTCTAGCAGATACCCTTTCAAAAAAATCTTGAGACTTGCGATTTGCTCCAAGAGTAGAAGGGCACCCCTATAAATATGGAAAACAGCAGGGCACTTATGAAAAAAAAAATCTTAGTTTTGAAAATCAGCAATGTAATTTATGATATACATGAGGCTTTGTGGTTTTCAACTAGTTTCCATGGGTTTATATAATTATAATGCCAATTCAACAAAAGGCAAGGCTTTCACTCTATTTTAACAACAACTTTATGAATAAAACACCAAAATAGATTTGAGACATGGAAAATAATGAAAGCCAAGAAAGGAGAAATGATATGAATGAGCAACAAATTATCCAACCAAAGGTAGTTCAGCCCATCAGTGTATGATGACTCACATACAGACGTTAAACTCCGTCCCTGCTCATATTGTTTGCTTCCCAAAATGTTGAGATAATACTTCGCTTAGGAAACTATGAACTGTATGGCCCTACATTATGACTTTGTACTATCATTGTTCAGCTTCTTCTCTTATGTTAAAATCCCTCCTTGTATGTGCTACAATGCAGAGATGCATATCTGGATTAAAGTTACAGCAATAAAAGTTAATCTCAGAGAAACAATGGAGAGCTAAATGAAAGCAGATGTCAACAAAACTGGTCAATTGATATGAACCTGGATGGGTCCAAGAAGTATCTGTCGAAATGGACTAGATTGTTCACTGTAACTAGATAAATAAACTCATACACCAAACATATTCCAATTATCAAGTCAACTTCAATTTGACGTGTGATATGCTATCATAAACCTGACCTAATCCCAGCAGGCTGAAACATAAACTCTAGCAGTGCCACTCATACCGATAAGGTATAAACCTAATAACTCTTAACATTTAACAGGTAAGCACAGCAGCAAAGAAAATTTATACACATGCAAATTCAATACATATGTATGCACGCATAAAAGCTGATAGTATGCAATACTCCCCAAAAAGTACAACTAACACAGCATTTTTAGAGAATCCAGCAGTACCTGAGTAAAGTGACCAGACTTTCTGCATATTTTGCAAATCAATTCCTCTTCTTTCCTTTTCTTCCAAATCCTCTCAGTAGCTTTCGACTTGGCTTCCCAAACCTTAGCTTCTCAGCTTGTGAATCAGTTGGAACAGCATTTGGGTCACAAGGAGGTTCCTCTTCCTCATCGGAACCCGCATGAGACCTTTTGTTTGTCTTTACCTTGTCCTGTACATTGGCAGTTGTCGATCCAAGAGGACCCGTGTACTCCTTGTAAAGCTCGCTAAAGTCATCGTCAATATCTTGGTCTGATCTTGTTGCCATCTCATAACAACCTTAACAAAATCCGGCACCTACATTTTCAAACATAGTACCTTATTAAACCCAAACATGAAAGTGATATTCACAAAGCTACATCGATCAAGAACCTGTATTTTACAGTAACTTCATGGTGTGAGATCTTAATAACAAAGCTTCAGATTTATTAATGGCATTGAGGGGGCACAACTCAAGTAGATAGGAAGTATACAAAAGGATACACTCAACTGGCAGAAAGAAGAAAAACAAAAAAACAAAAATCTCAGCTGGAGAATTGCAAGCTGTTGAGCAGTCATCCAAGCATACAGATTGTTGAAAATTATGGCTCTTAATTCTGACTCTGTCCTCTCACGATTTCTACAAATTCAGGGCATTGCATTCTTGCCAAATTCACCACATTAAACATAAAGGTACCAAACATTTGAATTTCTAAGATCATCACAAGGATTTTGTGTAGCACTCCAACACCAAATTGTGAATATATATAACCCACGTAGTGTTGGTAGGTTATAGAGTTGTGATGGGTGTTAAGTCCCACATTCGCAACTTATTAGGTGAGATTGGGCTTAACAAATGATTCTAAATGAACTTCAAATCGACTAGTCTTTTGGGGTTATAGCATAGAAGTAACTAGTGTTGCTCTAGGTTATTGCATATGGTATCAGAGCCACCTAGTAAGTTCAGTCGTGATACTAGAGCTTTGCATGACATCGCCCAGTGAAGACGTTGGGAATTTAAGGAGGGCATTACAAACGCCCAACCAGGGATATGAATAACCCATATAGAATGAGTAGGTTATCAAGTTAGTAATGGGTGTTAAGTCCTACATTTGCTACTTACCAGGTGAAACTAGGCTTTATAAGTGTTTCTGGGAGGTTTTAAATTGACTATTCTTTTTAGGATTATAACAGAGATGTGGCTGGCACTTTCCCTAAGTTGTTACATTCCACCGCCCTCATGGGCATAACCCACTCAAAGCCAAAAGTTATAAATATCGCCTCCCATAAACTCCTAGCCAATTCACAATGTAATAGAAAGGTGATCAATATTTTCCCCATTTTGTTGTGAGGTATATCAAGATTCAGTCTCTGGTTTGCTTGCAAATACAGCTCTAAGGAAGCTACCCTTGGGGTGTCTTGTGTCTCCAAATGCACTTCAAGGCAAATGAGTTGACTAGAGGAATGAGTGTTTTATTTTATTTTTTTATGAGTAACTAGAGGAATGAGTGTTTTAAAAATGACTTAACCTTGAAATTCCGTTATATGCTTTGATATGTTCTAGATTTTCTAATTACATCCTATTTTTATGTAATTTTGGTTTCCTTATTCTACTTCGTCGGTTAGTCAGGTGCCTTTTCTTGTGTGTACTCAAAGTACTTGGGTTTCACACCTATGCGTAATAAATATATCAAACATTCTCTTATGAAAACTAGAAAAAGAAAAAAAAAATTGGGTTTTGTTTCTACATGAAATATAGTTATATATTTTGGTTTCAAGCTTCTTGCATTTCAATGCATCTCTACCCAGGGACGAGGCCAAGGGAGGGCAAGGGGGAGGGCTTGGCCCCCCCAAGGCTCTGACCCAAAAAAAGGATAATACAAATATTTTTTTATGACTAGAAAATTAATAAATTAATAATACACACACATATATTATTTTGTCTAATTTGTATATCTCCCTTACTTTTTGGTACTTTTTTAATTATCAAAAAAGTTTTTGGTACTTTTTTTCTTGTTTTTGTCCACAATTCATAATTGGCACTGGCCAATGTTCTTAAATTGCCAGTCTTAAGGGGTGCCCTGGAAATTGTCAACAATTTTCTAATAGATCTTTCTTATATATCATCAAATTAGAATTTGGTCTCATTTAGAATTTTATGGTAAGTTGGCAACTACATTTTGTTTTCAGTTTCATTTCAAGAAATTAAATTAGAATATAATATTCACATTAGATTATTCCTCTTTTAAAGTTTGTAATTATCTGGTTAAAACATCTTGTTAAAACATATTTAACAAAAAACTCCACATTCAATAGCTGGCTACGCAGTATGCAATTGCACTACTTCAAAACTTTTAAATATATGACAATACTGCTATACATTATTCAGTAATACAAAACTTAGTTTATGATTTGTATATATACAAACCTTTTTTAATTCTTATATTTAGATATAAAATTACTGGTATTTATGGAAAAATGCAAGTTAGAATTTTTTTTTTCTTCTTTTTTACTTCTTTTTTATCAATTTGTTAAATATGTTTCTAAAAATTTTCAATTCAACTATTTATTCTGGACCTAAAAGTACTCCGCCCCTCCAAAATTATAATCCTGGCTTCGTCTGTCTCTACATTGAACTTCACTCCTTTTTCATCTTTGAAAATTTCCAATGAGACGAGCGAGTGCTAACCGCAATGAAAATCGGAGTCAGTGAAATTTTTGCACATACTACGCTAAGCTAAAAGCGAATGCTTCAATGTGAGAGTACAGCTAAAAAAAATGCTTTCGAACATGATCAAATGTTAGGGGCACGGATAGTGAACGTTTGGAATCACTGCAAGAATCGGAACCGCATGAAAACACAGAGCAGGGAGGAAGAAAATAAGAGGAATAGGAAGAAGAAGCTAGTGATACCTTGCGAGAGAAGATAGTTAGGGTTTCGGACGATGACGAGAAGCTTGGAAGGGGTTAGGGCTCTGGCTCTATCATTTTCACCGCCAATGAATCGGTTAGCTTTTATTTCTATTTTTGTACTTTCTTGGAAAAATCAACTAAACTTATTTTTATTTTTATTTTTATTGCTATTTGATAATTTTATTTTTACATGAGAACGATTATATAAAATTAAAATTATTTTAAATATATATTTTTTTATTTCACGAATCTATTCTAAATTAAGAATAATTATATAAAAGCGAAATTATTTTAAAAACTTCTAACCTCACGTTTTTGATGAACAACTATTATAAAAATAAAAATAAATCATATTTAATGATGGATAAACATATTACAATTTCTATGAAAAAAATGAAAATCCTAACAAAAAATTAGATAACTTCCTTAACATTTTAAATACAATAAATTTTTGAAAAGACTTCTTTTATTTGATTGGCATAATATTTTTCAGGATACTATTGTACACATTAGCAAGGGAATACCTTCAAGCTTGTCAGGCTATCCACCTCTAAATAACAGCCCCCCAATAACAACCATCCAAGTAAGGTATCCAATTTACCTATCATGCACCAATCCTACAGAAGATCAAAAACTCAAAAAGCAAATCCCTTATCGTCTTCGAAATTGACCAGTCATTCCTCTTCACGGGTCTTCCACCCTTCAGTCCCGTCCCCTCAGCCTACGCAGCGATTTCCTTCACAGTCGCGACGAACCAGAGCCATTCGTCTTCCAACCTTCGTTGCGTCCCCCTTTGTCTTCCAGCCTAAGCTTACCCAGCGAATGCCGAGCCACGACGGACTGATTTAAGGAGCCCTATCGACGGACTGATTTCGCGAACCCCATCGACAGAATTTTGCAAGTATGATTTTCTCATTAGATCTATGATTTTTGAGATTTTTTTGCCATTAACTTCATCCCGATTAGTTCCGAAAATATTAATTTCGTTCTATATGGGTGATGAATTTTAAGCTTAGCAGTGCCTTGTTTTGATTATGGCACCATGTGTTTGATGTAATATTTTACAGAAAACCTACCAGCAAAATTCTAGGTTTCTTTTCCTTGTAAAACCTACCTACAAAGTTCTAGGTTTTTTTTTTCTCACTTGTATTTTTGCCATGTATTTCACATAAAACCTACCTGCAATAATTCTCACTTGTAAAATTGGATATGGCAAAATTCTAGGTTTTTTTTTTCTTTCCTTTTTTGTATTTTTGTCATGTACAAGGTGATGATATTGTATCATGCATGAATAAACTTTTGAAATTGATTAGGATAGGATTTGTGTCACTGTACTAAAAACATGCAATTGTAGTCATGTTGATTAGGATATATAGGATTTGTGATGATATTTTGATTGGAGTCCATTTCTAGTATTATTTGGCAACTTGATTGGTTTTGTATTATTTGACATGTTGATTGGAGTCCATTTCTATATTCTTATATGGTTTTGTATATAGTAAAGATAATGTAGTGAAGCTTTGGATGTGTTAGATTGAAATGTTGCAAAACATCGTTTTTCCACAGCTTTAGTCAATTTATGGTGATTGGCCTGAAAGAGATAATGGTTATGAAAGAACCTTTGTGAATTTTTCAGAACAGGATAAGTTGAGGATGTATGTTGCCCATTTGTAGCCATGCTTTTCATATTGATTGTATAGATACATGGTTACTGTCTAATTCAACTTGCCCTTTTTGTAAAGGGAGCCTTCACACACCTGATCTTGCAATTGAAATTATTGTGTATGATATCAGATTAGATGGAACATTTAACAAGGGAACATTTTCATTATTTTATTTTTTGGCCTTTCTTAGATGTCTTTGAGATAATTCATTTTCATTGACTTTCTTCTTGATTTTCCAGCAAATAACAAGTTCGGGTTCTCGTGGCGGTTCAAGTTTGTGGACTTTAAGAGGAAAAGACAAAGCAAGTTTGGATAGGCCACTTTGCTACTGTGGCATTCCATCGAACTCCGAATCTCTGGAAAGGGAAATAGTTTTGGCAGAAGATTTTACAACTGCCCAAACTATAAGATCAATAAACAATGTAATTTTTTTTAATGAATTAATCTTGAAAGTGAACAAAACTCATGCTGCAAGATGGAGTTAGAGTTAGCTCAAAGAATGAATAAGAGGTTACTTCATGAACATCAATTGATCGAACAAGTCAAATATAAAACAATGGAGAAGAAGTATAAGGGAACCTTGAAAGTGTTGTTGATACTGTGGTTGTTTTTTATTGCAATGTTTGCTATAATTCTTATTTATCCCAAAAGTATTAGTGTATGTCGGGTAGTGCTTCGACTCATGTAAGCTCTTTTTTGTTGAACGTTATGTTTGGCTTGTATTATAAAATGAAACACTACTTGTGAATCAGGTTCAAGCTAGCCAGCTCTACAATTGCATGATTTTTAATTTATATTTTTTAAAAAATAAACTAGTATGCTTCTAAGTTTACAATATTTTCTATAAATCATACACAACCTAAAAATATATCAAGTAAGGACGGAAATGACTCATTTCACTTTTTAAGCACACGAACAAACTCAATGGCTCAAAAATTTGGTTACCAAATTCCAGGGAACATTTATATATCCTGGTATAGCCTTAACAATCCTATCTTAATATTATAGGCAGATACACAATTATATATTGATCATTTAGGATACTATTTGAAAGTGTGCATGGTAGTTGATCATATACGCAATTATATATTGATCAATGTGCATGGTACAATTTCAATGGGTCGTGACTTCTTTTTTTCCCGTTAGACATATTCTGCATATCTGGAACATATTCTCCATTTGCAATACAATTTCTTCTATTTCAAGTGGCCATAAAAAACAAGTTTGTACCATCAAAAAATAAAAAATAACATAGTGCCATAAAAAATAACATAGTCCTGCCATCTCAATTTCAAATAGTATCTTAAAAAATAACATAGTGCCATCATAGGCCTTGCTTCCTATCTAAATATTAACAGTTTTAGTTAGATGTAGTCCATCACAAGTTTAGATCTTTGTCATCCCAAGAATCACAAGCTTTAAAAAGCTTCACAACCCTCATGTCACATTAATTTCAAAATCAATAATTATATACAACTTAAATTTCTAAAACATAATATTACATTTAGAGAGTATAATATATATATTAATCACATACATAAGCAAATTTCGATTAAGAATCCAAGTTAGTCCAATCAACCTCAACTGTATGCTTAATATCCGTACATAAACAATAACAAATACAACAAAATAAGTTTAGAGCTTTGATTAAAAACCAAAAAATAAGAATATTCAGAAGCTACAATACCTCATTGAATGATAATTGTTCCGAACATGTCCCTCATTTTTACAAATGCTACAACGCATTTTCTTGGTTGGTTGCATCTGTTTTGGGTTCTTTGCCCTCAAAGACCTTGGACGCCCTTTCGTGGGCACCCATGGAAGATCCTGTAGTATTTGTGAAAAATTAGAGACAACCTGAGATCTTTAAGGAAGGGAATCATAGGTTGACTCCCCTTCAACTAGGTAATTTGATTATTCAATATCGTCATCATCTTCCATTAAAAGTAGCTTGTTATGGACATTATCTAAGGCAAGGGAGGGCTGATTGAGTTTTTTTGTTGACTTCGTCCCAAGTTCCACAATGACGTAAAATTACATCATCAACTCGTTTTTTCTCATTGCTAGATCATCATGTGGCGTTACATGCCCTTCGAGAATGTGTATGTCAATAATAGGTTGACTCTTAGTATTGATAGTCCATCTTTCTAGAATATGGTGTTGTGACAGACAATCTAATTTTGATTTCTTGGCAAGTATATACAGGATATGCCTACAGAGAATTCCTATAAACTTGAACATATGACAAATACAAGTCACCTTATTTTCTCCACTTTCCAAGGTCACATAATAGAGATGGATTTCTTTGCCATGAGGTGCCACTCTATAAGTCTTGCTTTCACCCTCGTTGGAAAATTTGGCTGAGTTGTAGCGTTGACTATTGAAAAACTCATCTTAAAAAATCACAAAAGACTATCTTGTGTAGACGATGACAGCTTCTTCTTCAATTTTGTGACATGTTTTCAATATGGTCATGGTTGATTTTGTTCGCACGTCTTTTTCTTTTTATTTAAAATAACGTGCATATAATATTTTCTCATATTGATGTACAAAATCACTGACCATAGTACTGGAACAAACATAATGCTTAAAAGACTTATTCATACTTTTACTTCTTTGAGTTGTTGATATGCCGGCACAAAATGTTGAACGCAAGTAAGTTGGAACCCACTTCTCTCCTCAGTTATAAAGATTTTGCGACAAAATATTATCTTCTATCTCATACTTTACTAATATAACACTCATTCATGCTCAAACTCATCAGTTGTAATTGTGTCATGAATACAATGTCGAAAATCTTTTTGAAAATCTGAAAATCTGTTATATAAATAAGCCAAATGTTCAAGAAATTTTTTTCAGAATATGTCACAAGCACAACCTATGAGTTGTATTTGAGAGTACCTCTCGAATGACCTTTGTCATAGCCTTGTCATCATCGGTAATTATGGTTGAAGGGTCTCGTCCAAGTATTGCTTCTTGTCATGTTTTTAATAACCATATATATGATTCAACTGTTTTATTAACCAACAAGGCACAACCAAACATTATGGTTTGGTGATGATGGTTTTAACTCCAGAAAATGACACAAATGACATCTTATAAATATTTGTCAAATATGTGTGTCGAATGTGACCACATCTTAAAATATTGGTACAACGCTCTTAATCTTGCATCTGCCCAAAAATAACTTCACATCCATCCGCTCTCATCAACTTGCATGGAGTACACAAATCCAAACTTTTTGCATTATCGATCATAAAAATAGGTATATAATCGTTGTGCATCTTACTCTTCAAATAATTTTCTCATTTTGTTCCCCAGGTAATTTTCCATATCCTTGCCAATACAACCAACGTTAAAGTCGCCCCTTACTTATTTACTCAACACTGACGTTATCTTCCTTGTCGGTACACATACTCATTCAAAGTTATAATAAAAAAATTTTGGACATGTTTCACTACCCTATGTTCACGAAGCAAACTAGTACTTCTTGGTGTAAGTAGCACGTGATTATGTTAAAGCACAAACTTACATACTATTCATTTTCACCCTCTATTTTTGTCCCAATCAATGCTTTACAACCAATATTTCTCTCAACAGGTTCTGGAATTATTAGTTCTTTTTGTTTGCTCATTTCCCGTCGAAATCTTTCCATTAAGCAAATGTAATCTACATCAATTAGTTTCTTCTCTCCTTTCGACAATTGAGTATGATTGGTTCGAATGGCAAAATCTTTTCTTCTTTCATACACCATGTAAAATGCTTGAGTGTCTCCTATGTCATCAAATACCATACTGATAAATGGCTCATTCGGACCACTACTTGAACAAGGTCTCAAATTCGCACCATCATCCACATTGACTCCATCTTCCATATTCACTCCATCATCTACATAGACTCCATCATCCACACGAACTCCATCTTCTATATTCACATCTTCATCACCATCTGAACTCCATTCATGATCCTTTGTTACAAAATAATAAACAAAAAAATAGTGTACAAATCACATCAAATTAGTACACAAAACACTTCAAATCAATGCATAAATCAATACACAATACACGTGAATTATATAATAACTCATCATCTCATATTATCCATCACATTCTAATAAGCTAAAACTTAGTTCTTCAATCTAGTTTAACAATAAAATGATCCAACTTGAAATGACCTGAGTAAATGATTTAATGATCCAAGCTAAAACTTCATGATTTAATGAAGATAAATAACCATCATCAAATTAATATAAAAAATCATTTCATTCGTCAATCTATGTGGACATTGAAAAATGCAATCTATAAAGTGTCTCTAAATCCTAAATATGTACTGCAATCCATGAACTTGATTGATTGATATTAACACCAAAATTATGGCACAACATACAGGTTAGTAAAATTACATGATGCCAATTACAACAGTCCTTATACAAATTACACTCATTACGCAACTTATCATTGATGAACGACTTGGTGGGGCGATGGAGGAACAACTTTAGTGGGGGGCAATGATGACGGAGCAAGTCGGGGGAGGGGGCGATGGAGTAAATTACCTAGGGGCGACAGAGGAAAATACCTTAGTAGAGGGGGATGGAGCAAGTGGCGGGGGGGGTGGGGGGAAAATGGTGGGGGACGGAGCTTGGGGGGAGGGGCAACTCTGGTGTCTCCCGGGGGTGGGGGGGGAGGTCGCGNGAAAAATGCAATCTATAAAGTGTCTCTAAATCCTAAATATGTACTGCAATCCATGAACTTGATTGATTGATATTAACACCAAAATTATGGCACAACATACAGGTTAGTAAAATTACATGATGCCAATTACAACAGTCCTTATACAAATTACACTCATTACGCAACTTATCATTGATGAATGACTTGGTGGGGCGATGGAGGAACAACTTTAGTGGGGGGCAATGGAGTAAATTACCTAGGGGCGACAGAGGAAAATACCTTAGTAGAGGGGGATGGAGCAAGTGGCGGGGGCGATGGGGGAAAAATGGTGGGCAACGGAGCTTGGTGGCGGTGACAGCTCTGGTGTCTCACGGCGATGGAGGAGAAGTTCGCTGCACGGGTCTTAGAGGCAATGAGTTGCACAACGAGTGAAAGTCAAGAGTGTAATTAGATGGAAAATGGTGTTTTTTGCTTTTTATGAAACAACCTACGTGTCTTGCTATAATTGGAGGCTGTTTATCCCATAAGACCAGCCCTTCTGTTTTGAAGAGGAACTGTTAGTAAAGCTATAAAATTTTTCAATAAATTTATCTAATAAAATTAAAAATAAACAATAAATATAAAGATTTCTAAGAAGCCAAGGTTCAGTTTAAATAGTGAGATGAGATGAAATAATCTATGAATAGTAGTAAAATTATTTGTGAATAGTAGTAAAATGTTTGAATTAAATATATTTTATGGGATCTTGAAAATGATAGAGAAAAAATTGAATAAAAATATTACAAAGTCAAAATATTATTAAAATATTATTTTTAATATTACTTTTGTTTTTATTTTTGAAAAAAATTGAATTATCTTTTGTGATTTGTTTAGAAGTTCGAAAAATTGTAATGATTAGATAATTATTAGATGAAATTTTTAAAATTTTAAAATTAAAAAATATTTGTGTTTGTGGTGTTATTGAAACGAGGAGTAATGATACCCTTACACTTCCTTTACAATACTACACCAATATATATATATATATATATATATATATTTTTGCTCTTTGAATCTAGATTAAAAATATCAAACCATGACATTCTTGTATAATTTAGAAGAAAATTAATTCAATAAACTAACGTAATCATGTAATTTAATTAAAATAAATTTTATTTTATAAAAATTGACATTCTTTTTCTCTTAGAGTAATTTTTATAAAATTGAATTTATTTTTAATTAAATTACACGATTAATTGGTTGATTGAAATTTTATTTTAGATTATACGATAAGGTTATGCTCTGAGATTTTTTTATTTCAGATTCAAATCGCAAAAGTTAAAAAAAATAACTAGGTAGTAAAATAGTAGTAAAAGAGTCGTAATGGTATCATTACCCTTGAGATGAGATGTGATGAACTATGAGGACTTGAAATTATTTTACTATTCAAACCAGACTTTAATATGTATATAATTTTTATCAATCTCTTAGACTATTATGTAAATCTTTATTTAAAAGATTAAAAGAGAATCTGTCTCCAAAAATGGAAAAACATAATAAAGTTATAAAATAGAGTATGTTTCATGTCAAACAACCCTCCTGTTTATGACTTCCTTCTTATATTTTTAAAATTGTTGAATCTGAGTATCTGACCTTGGTTAAAGAAGAATTTTAAAGCAACAATTATCCTCGTCCACTCCAGACCAAATCATTTCATTTATGATGTTGGAATCCATGCTAAAAGAAGTACAACACTATTAAAAAATAAATCCTAATTATTGTATTATATGCATTTTTAAATTTTAAGATGATTTATTATATCATAAATTTTTACTTCAAATCAATTGCAAATCCTAATGGATTCTTTATCTTATCTTTTAAAATATATTATCAAAATTTATTTTTTCTATTTTACATACTGATTTTTATATTATCGATTTTTTTTCATATCATTTAAATATTATACTTTTTAATATTTTTTATTTATTTCAAATATTTTCTCTAACTATCAATAATATCCTCATATATTTTGATATTTACAATATCTCCTCCTATACAATATCATATAATTATATTCTATTTTAAATTAATCTAAATTTATAAGCTCAATATAAATATAAATTAATTTAAAAAATAAAAAGAAGATAATTTGTCAGTTCACTTGAAGATACGGAATTGTTATTTGAAAGGAACCGGGAAGATAAAAATTATTATTTGAGCAAAATTCGGTGCCTAGAGTTGTTATTTGAGAGATCCAATCTCTTTGACGCTGAGCAAAGGTGAAAGCGTGGGAAAGAGAGAGAGGGGTGGTAAGAAATGAATTAAAAATATTTTACATAGATGAATAGTTCTCTCTAGATGTAGCGGAATCACTGTAGCAAAATGAAAAATGAAAAATGAAAATGAAATACGACATCCATTATAGGTCATTTTTGAACAAATTTCTTCATATTTTAAAGAAAATTGTATTATAGAACATCTATTAGGAATGCTCTTATAATCGATTTTCACTATTACCCCTACAAGTCATCCTTTTAAATTACCTACTTATTATGAGGTAGTTTCTCATATTTAATAATAATGCATGTAACACATTAACATCAAATTATTTGATAAGGAATAATTAGAATAACAATTAAAATAAATAAGACCTTAATATAGGTTGGATTCTATAATATCAATTAATGAATTATGAAATTTATAACGAATCTCTTAAGCATAATAATAGCAAACCATTTAATGTACTTACTGCCCATGATTTTATAGTAACTTGTACTGATAAATTATGATTATTATATTTATAATTATTTTACATAAATTTAATATAATTGTATCATTTTACTAAAATAACTTTAATTTGTTATAAACTTAGAATCACTATTATTTAAAATAAATGCGTAAAATAATTATAAAGATAAATAGTATTTTTCTTTATAAAATAATTATAAAAGATAATTTTAAAGATTAACAAAGATCGATGTGAAATAGAATTTTTTAATACCCGAATATTTAACGGAAAAGGAAAACACTACCGGCGGTTTTTCTCTGAGCGAAAGCTAGTTTTTTAAACTTCGTCTTCATTGCTCTTCGGATTCAGTCGAATTCTAGGGTTAGGGTTTCGCTAAGGATTTACAGTCAGCGAAGCTGGAGAAGCACAGAGGAGAACGTTTTAATAGCCACCAAGAGCCCCACTATCACCCCCACAACCAACACTCCGACCACCACAATCACCACGACCAGCATTTTAACAATCCTAACTACCATCCCAATCACCATGACCAGCACTTCAACAACCCCAACTATCACCACCACCACCACCACAATTACCAACCCGATTACCGTCACCACCAGCACCCTGACCACAGCTACAACCACCATCACCACGTGATCGCTGAACCAAACGATTTGTTTGTATCTGGAGGATTTCCGCCAAATGGTGGCGCTGGTGGTGTTGGCGTTGGTGACGGTGCGGGATATGGTCCTGGTTCTGGTTATTTTGGACGAAAAAGGTGGCGCCATCAATCAGCTCGAGGAGCTTCCCCAGGTTTGTGCGTGTAACTTTCTGTTTGGTTGACGGAAAAGAAAAATTTTCAATTAACTGAGTTAAATAGAAGTAATTGGTTCGTGATCATAGTGATTTTGAAAAGAACTGAAAAAAGAAATTTATGTTTTCTTCTTTTACTCATTCTTTACCCATTTTAGTTCTCCTGTTGTAAGGCTCTAGCTGAGTTCTTTTACTTATTTTGACTGTACAAGTCTGTTATATTCCTCCCTTCACTCAGAAAGGTAATGCCAGCGGACTTCACTTTATTTTAATATGAATTCGCAAGCATTTTATTGCATAGCTTCACTCGCACTTGCTGTTACATATCAGCAGAATGTGTTTCCTGTTACTTGGCTTTTAACCTTTCTTGTATTCGTATTCTGCGCTAATGATATTAGAGAATTCACAATCTACGTTTTTTCTTATGAAAAAACTACTGCATTTTTTGGTTTGTATTTTTGTTTGGTGGTTTCACGTGAAAACCATGTTAATATTTTCCGATTGCTTTGTAAATGTCCTAAGTTTTATCTTTCGTTGTTCCTTTTTTCCCTTTTCAGATCAAGTGGATGGTGTTGGTCATGTAAAACTTTATGTTGTACCAGTTCCGAGAACAGCAACTGAAGCCGATGTAAGTTACTGTTTCCCTTGAAGCAAAAACATGTCTGCATTGCTTGCCATATGTTAAGGTACCTCATCATCTGACCTGACATTGTCTTTGCCCACAAAGGGAGGTCGAAAGGATTATCCACTAAAGTTATATGAGGCATTCTTGGCTGGAAAAATCAAACATCTCCTCCCCCCGGCTAGAATGTGCAACCAACGAGACTTTTTCATTAAATTTTCTTCTTTTGAGATTGCTACTAATTTCCCTGCTTCTCATAAGTATGATATTTTAACTGTTGGATACTTCTCTTTACATCAGATTCGACCTGTCTTTGAAGAACATGGAAATGTAGTTGAAGTTGTTATATTAAAGGATAAGAGAACTGGTCAACAGCAAGGTATTGTGATGTTATTCTTATGGAGATTTTTAATCCATATTATTATCCTTTTTCTGGCCCTCTGAATGGTTCTCCATGGTATCAATCTGCCCATTGTTCTTATTCATTCACTTTTATCATTTATTTACCATGGTGTACTATTAACAATGTTGAAGATGACCTCAGGACTTTCGACCAGATTTTCATAAGGTAGATAGATTGTGCTTTCGTGCCATGAATGCTCTCACCTAGAAGTTAATTTATTGCAGACAGTCAATCCTCAAAGTGCAGTATTCTTGTTAGATGATCAGCTATGTGCAATTCTTGGATGATTATTACTGACATTTGAGTACATTAATGGTTATATTTTAACCATAGGGTGTGTCAAAGATAGGTTCGTTGGACGCTGGCATCTTTGTTCATGCCAGTGTTACTATGCCTTCTGAGGGAGTTGTAGGGTCTCAGGCACCAGTTGCAGATGAAGTTGGTTCTTCTGTCCAGGGTTCATTTGAAGTTGAAGATGGGGGTCCCTCCAAGGTCTCCAGTATTTTGGAAGAAACTGTCGAGCCTTTTTTAGAAGATGCTAACGGGGTAACAGAAGGTAGTGCTTCCCCTCTTGAGGAAGCAGTAGGGTTAGACAAAGTGGCATGACAAGGATCGTCAAGGGGTGGAGCAAAGACAAGCAATGTTAATGGAGGGGAGGAACCTGTAATGGTAATAGATGGAGGGGACAACAACCATATAACTGTCGAGCAACCATTTGGTGGGAAGGAAATTATCGATTTGTCATTGGTGCCTTGTGTGGGGGAAGGTTTAGAATTGTTGTTGGTGCCTCGTGTGGAGGAAGGTTTTGAGTCGGGAGTGCAGTCGGGTACTGTGGCTGCGGATAATGTCGTTCCCCTGGTTTCTCTTCCTCCGATTAACGATATAGCGGGTTCAACATCGGATTAGATTCTAAATAAAGATAATAGGTTTCTACAAACCCTGAGACTTTCATATAGAGAACATGGAGAATATGAAGACCAATTTAAAGCACTACTCACTGCAATTGAGGCGAGCCATGCCCTTGAAACCAAATCTAAGTTTAAGAAAAGCAGGGAGTTAAAGAATCTTTCATGGGCAATCAACTACGATGCTAAGGGAGGTAGCTCAAGTTGAAGGAAGGCTAAAGGGAGGGCTTTGTGAAGACGTTCTCGTAGTGGGATGTTCGGGTAGATGATTAGTTTTACGGAATCTAGGGGTTGGGGTCGGGGAGGTGTGTTATATTCCAATTCGGGCTTGGTGTATTTTGGGGAGGTTTTCATGGGCTTTTGGGTCATTAGGGGCTCTCTTGTATGGGCTAGGTATTTTTCTTGTATACATTCAATGTACTTGGTTACTCCTATTGATATATCTAATATTATTTCTTAGAAACAAAAAACAATTACATAACCATGTTTTGTGTGTATTATTGAGTTTGATTTGATTTGTTTTTGTCTCTATTAGATTTGAAAGGTTGGTTTGGCTTGGATCATGCCTAGGAGCATAGTGAAATCTTTTTCAATAATCTAGAGAATTAGGTGGTAGCCCACATATTTTGGCAGTCTGGAAATTGATTTCCATATACTTTTTTTTGCTGTATTTGGAAGGAAATGAATGATATAAATTTCTAGGACTGCAAATGGACAATGGAGGAGATCAAGGCTTTGTTTTTCAACGCTTTCCTCCGTTGGACTTAGATTCCATTATTTTCTTATATCCTTTGCTTGTTCTATTTCTAGCTAGGTGACTTTCTTGTACAATCTCATTGTACTTGGATTCTGCTTTTGGCGCTTATAATGAAATTCTTATTACATATAGAAAAAAAAACTTGTCAAATTGGATGGGGTTTTAAGTCTGAATTGTTCGTAGCATAAATTATGTAAATTAATATATAGCCAATAGAGCTAGGCTACAAGACTGAGAATGAGATTGAGAAAATGAATGTTTTGCTTCTATCATGTATCATTGGAAGAATAATAGTAATTTATGGACAAAGCACTTTATGCATGAAGTAAATGATCTAATGAACATGATTTTACTTTTACAGGAAGTTGTTTTGTGAAGTATGCAACTATAGATGAAGCTGAAGGGGCGATTAGAGCTTTAAACCATCAATATACTTTTGCTGGGGTGAGTTCTCCAGCTTCCAGTAAGAATATATGAAGGCTTTTGCTGGTTTTGGTCAATCCACATTTGCATAGTTGTCTTACATATTTGCTTTTCCAGGAGAATGCTCCCCTCTTAGTCAAATATGCTGATAGGGAACGAGAACGGCTCGGTAATGTTCTATTTAAAATGCCTTTTTATTTTCTCTCAATCATGTATTTCCACTTTTATTCAGGTTTTCCCCTGCATCAAATCCCCAGCAAAGATTTTAGAATTTTGAGTCTCAACATTTTGCCACATACCATTTGGATATCCTTTTGTCAATAATAGATGCGTAAAGACTGTTAAACTGCCAAAAATTTCTTATGAAGACCTAAAGGGATGTATTATACAAATGAACCTTAAGTGATAAAACTATTATCTTTCTTAGATAAGTACATTAACCTCTAAAAAAAAAGGTACATTAACCTCTAGGCCTAGATGGAAATGGAAGCTGAGCTGTCATGAACTGGCTTCTAATTAGAATTTGATTCCAACCAGACACTTCTTAATTTCTTGAGGTATGGATGTTAGTCATGATCGCTTGATCCGTGTTTATGTTGTGTGGAAATTTAATAGCTCAAAGTATATTACTATATTTTTAATAGAGTTCTTGTTGATCTGGATTGACTTGTTATTGATAGGGTTGCAATTTTTTTTTTGATAAGTAAGAAGCAATTGTATTGATAAAGATAGGTATAGCCCAAGTACATCGGAGGTATACATATGAGTATACCAAATTAAGAACTAGAAATTGTTACAAGGAAATTATGGAAGCTGAGACCATTTAACTCTAAAGCAATGATCCACATAAATAAAGTCTTCAAAAAAAAAAAATCCTAAACTCCTCCGAGGAGCGTTCATAATCCTCAAAGAATCTATCATTCCTTTCACTAAATATACCAGAAAATACATATAGGTGCCATCTTCTACACTGCTGCAATTTGTGGTGTCCCTGTGATCCCTCTCCAGCTAGCTAGTAGTTCCACCACCGTTCCCGGCATGACCCATGCGACTCCCAGTCTGCTGAAAAAGTAAATCCACATGTCTCTTGCAAAATCACAATGTAAGAGTAAATGATCTACCGTTTCTCTACTATTTCTGCACATACAACACCAATCCGTAATTATGAGTCCACGCCTTCTTATGTTGTCCATGGTTAGTATCTTCTCTAAAGTTGCTGTCCAAACAAAGAACGCAGCCTTGGGAGGTGCTTCACTCCTCCACATGTTCTTCCAAGGAAAATGGGGCCTATCTTGAGCTGTAAGAATGCCATAGAAAGAGCGTACTGAAAATTTCCCGTTCTTGGAAGGCCTCCATTCTATCATGTCGTCAGCTGGAACCGCGACAATGATGTTATATAGTAAGCTGAAAAAATCCACCAGATCACTCACTTCCCAATCTTGTGCCTCCCTAGTGAGATTTATGTTTCACTCCTGTGAACCTTGTCTAACTACCCTCACATCAGCCACCATAGCTTCATTTTCTCTTGCAATTCTGAAAATGTTAGGATAAGAATTTTTAAAGGCCATATCTCCCACCCACACATCATTCCAAAACCTGATTCTACTGCCCTCTCCCAAACACAGCCTTGTATTATTTGAGAAGGCCCCCCACCCTTGCCTTATGTGCTTCCACAACCCAACACCATAAGCCCCCCTTCCCTCATTAGAACACCAATCCCCCCTTGCACATCCATACTTCGCATCAATTACCCTTTTCCGTAAGGCTTCCCTCTCATGATTATAATCCCACAACCATTTTCCTAATAGAGCCTTATTAAAGGATCTAACATTACGAACCCCCAACCCACCAGTGCTCAAGGGAGTACACACTTTATACCATCCAACTAAGTGAAATTTAAACTCATCTCCTAGTCCACTCCACAAAAAGTCACGTTGGAGTTTTTCAATTCTGGATGCAATGCTTACCGGGAGGGGAAATAAGATAAGAAATATGTGGAAAGGTTAGATAGCTCTTGATAAGTGTGATCTTCCCCCCTTTTGATAAGTATAACCTTTTCCACCCGGCCAGCCTGCGCTCTAACTTCTCTAACACCTCCTCCCAAATTATCTTGGCTTTAAAAGTTGCACCCAACGGGAGACCAAGATACTTCAACGGCAACGAGGAGACTACATATCCCAATAAGCTGGCCAACCCGCTAAGATTTCTCACCGCTCACACCACAATCATCTCCAACTTAGCAAGATTGATCTTTAACCCGGATACCGCTTCAAAACAAAGTAAGATAGCTTTAGAGATTGAATATGTCCTGCATTATCCTCACAAAACAGCAACGTATCATCAGCAAACAAAAGATGAGAAATAGTGATGGAGCCATGGTTAGAAGCCCCCGCTGAAAAACCTGAGAAAAACCCCCCCCTCTACAGCAGCAGACACCATTCTACTAAGTGCCTCCATCACGAGGACAAATAAGAGTGGTGAAAGTGGATCGCCTTGTCGTAGTCCCTGCGAACTATTAAAGAAGCCCACCGGATCACCATTTACCAAAACTGAGAAACGAGCCATCGACACACAATGCATTATCCACCCCTTCCATCTTTGCCCAAATCCACATCGACCTAACAAATAAAATAGAAAATCCCAGTAGACGTGGTGATAGGCCTTCTCCATGTCCAGCTTACATAAAATACATGGTACCCCCGACTTAAGCCTGTTGTGTAGGCATTCATTGGCTATAAGAACTGAATCCAGTATCTGTCTACCTCTCACCAAGGCATTTTGAGACTTAGAAATGATCTTATCCATTACTGTGTTTATCCTGTTGGCAAGTACCTTCGCTATTATCTTGTATATGCTGCCCATAAGACTAATCGGCCCGTTATTGAAAGGGTTGCAATTACAGAAGGAATATTTATTTTACAATGCTTATAAGCATTTATACATAATGAAAAATTTTGCATCACTAAAATCATTGTCTTTAGTAATGCAGCATACAGTTTTTATAGCTTTGCATGTTTCCATATAAAAGTGAGAAATAAAATGTTATTTCAAGGCTTCCTTTGCTTTTCCAGGTGCTCTCATTTGTATACTTCCTATATACTTGGGCTTTGCCTATTTACTTGTTTTAATATTGTTTTTTTTTTTACCTATATAAAAAATAATGTTTTTGACATTTTTCTGAGTACTCTTATCAAAAAAACGTTTATCTGATTACATATGGTGTCTACGCAGTTGCATTGACTTTGTTCTTGCACAATGCTTTCGGTTCTTCACTTGTGCACATATGATGTTCAAACAAAAGAACTGTCTGCCTTTTCTTTTTATCAATAGGTACACAAATATTCTTACATTTTTATGTTCATTTGCTGATTTTTGTTATGTTTTCTTATGATAGGGGTACTGGACAAGTTATACGTTGGTTGCCTGAACAGAGATGCTTCGGCAAAAGAAATTGAGGAGGCATGATCCATATTCATTGAATGTTCTAGTTCTTTGCATACCTCAGCAAAATAAATTCAATTTTCTTGTTTCTATGTATTTAACAACTTGCATGTGTGACGCATAAATGCATAGACTCCTGCAAAGGTAAATATGTAGGATGCATAAAGGGGTCAATACTGGTCTCACTTAAGTGGGTTCAATACTGGTCTCACTTAAGTGGGGTCCTGGGAGGGATACAATGTATTTCTAAATGAAAACAAGGTTGCGTTGCCTTCACAATGCCTTCACTGGATAGACTGAGTAGCACTATTTAGACCAGAGAAGTATAATATGTGAAACATTATGAGAAAATTTTGAGTACAAACGCTTTACACAGAAGGCATTACTGCATGTTCAGAGCTGAGATCAGTTTGGGGACTGTTCAAGGTGGGAGCTACCCTCTTTTATGGATTGCTTTTCAAAATACACGGTGCATATCATTGAAGGTGCATGGACAGAAAATCAATTTAGATTGAAATGTCATTGCATCAAATGCCTACTTTGGCTGTGTGCTATAAAAATGTGTCTTTGTGCGCTCCTTCGTGTGTGCAGCCTTTGTAGCTAGACTGAACTTAGGTAAGTTCTCAAATTTGATGATGGATTCATTGCCCCATCATGCTAAATCACTTTGTTGTTGTTCACATGACTTTGTGGAAGGCATTCTTATTTTCATTTTCAAATTCAACTGCAGTTATTGGTCTCTATGTTACCTTATTGGTGTATGAGTTTTATATGAATGTTTTCTGTGTCAGATATTTTCCCCCTATGGTCTTGTTGAAGATATCTTCATCATGCGTGATGAATTGAAGCAAAGTCGTGGTGTGTTCTTGATCTTCCCTGTAGTATGCCTTTCATATCTAATGGTGAAATTTAGAATTTTGGACTCGACATGTTCGGTAGTAGGTAAATTTTACTCTGGGCCACCATTTCTACCTCATTGTATCAGGTTTCACCTAAGGATCACCAACACTCTAATTGACCTCATTCAACCATCATATTAATATGTCCAATCCTGTGTTCTTTCATATTCAATGGCATTAAATTTAGCATTTTGGACTGGACATGTCGATAGGTAATTTTTGCTCTGGACCACCATCTCCAGCTCCCCATTGACCCCATACAACCACTATAGCAATCATATGTCCAATCCTATGTTCTTTCCAAATTGTACACGACAATTACTTCAAGGTAGAAACAAAAAAGGTAAAGTGCTATAATGGGTGGGTAATTTTCCTTGTAGTTTCATTTAGAGCTTGTTGGCTCTCAAGAGGTTTGTGTCCTTTGTGCACATCATCTCTATGCAAGCTGTGCCCCTTGCTGTTCTCTATTGAGCTTTTGCTTTAGAAAAACCAGCTTTTTGATCTGCCTGGATGGCACATAAATTTTTATTTCCAAAATTCATCTCATTAATATAATGCACTGATGTTGCGCTATCAACTTGTTGCTCTTTTACTGCCACGGCACGTTTTATAAATTTGTATTTGAATCTTGTATGCCGTTGCACTATCAATTGATAACTTGAATGGATGCTTGTGCTGTTTTGAAGGAAGTGGATTCGTGAAATTTTCTCATAGGGATATGGCATTGGCAGCAATAAAAGCATTAAATGGAACCTTCATGATGAGAGTAAAGCTTATATCTTTACATGCATCACTTCTCTGCTTTCATGATTGCACTTTTAAAGGCTTTCTATATATTTGTTTTTCCTCTGTTTATGTTTTTTAGGGTTGTGATCAGCCATTGATTGTTCGTTTTGCGGATCCTAAGAAACCTAGGACTGGAGAACCAAGGTTTTTGCTTCCTTTGACTTTCTTGTACAGATGTTAATCCATGCTGTGTGTGTGATTAATGGATTATAATTAAGTTAAAATTACTTGTTAAAGTTTATACACAGGACTTGGTTTCTTTGGTTCAGTAAAAGTGAAATGCTGTCCAAACTAGCCACTTCCTGATCCATGCTATTATATCTTTTTTATCACACCATGTTAACCAGGATTACCATTTGTTTGTTGACTCACTCTCTCTCCAGGGGCAATCATGGGTTTGCAAGCGCAAATTTTACTCCCTTTTCAAAAGAACCATTTGCTAGGTACATGCGCCTTCACTCTTATTTAGTTATTCATATCAAAATGTACTGAAATGAGTGTCTTTTTTTCCCACTTTCTGTGGTTATCTGTTGGTAGGCTAGGACCAAATGTTGGGGATGGAGGGTGTATTTTGCCTAATGCTTCATTTCCTATCCAACCAAATTCCACAAGTTCATTACCTCAAGCTGTTCCGCAAATGATAAACCAAGAACCAGTCATGCAACAACCATTTCCTTCCCTCCAACAATCAACTTCAGAGTTGTCTCAGATGTCTTTACAACAAACGCAAACTCCACAGACTAGTTCACAATCATCTCAACTAGCCGTCTCTGATGTGCAGAGGCAGTCTCATCAAACTGATAAAGTCGAACAGCAACTGAGTTTGCAAGTGACTAGTCAGCAGGTACTACAATGATATTGATTATTTAGCAACTTGTATGGGGTAACTTATCTGTTGGTCACTGAGGAAATTGGAGTGATTGGAAGTATTGGCACACATTCAGAGGTAATGTCATTAGCATCCTTTCATAGCATTGTTGACAAAGACACACATGAAAGCCTTATCTCTGAATTTTATAGAAATATTTGTTTGCCTCAGCAAACAATAACTCTCAAGCATGTGTGGTGGAGTCCCAAGCATGGCTTCAACCTTGAATGGTGATAGTTATGATCTGGAGGCTTTGTATTGTTTCAATGGTGCTAAGTTTTGGCCTAGTTGATATCTTGTAGGTGTGATCAACCATTGGTGGAAAAGAAAGCCCTGTACACATACAACACAGTTGATGTTTAATAGATGTTTAATCGTGATACCTGGCTAGTAGTAGATGATGGACTCATTCGACTTCATATCATATGGTCACCTTGTGTCTCTGTGATTTTGGCAACTGTATCATAATTTTCGCATTGTTTTTTCTGCAGTCTCCACGTACTGGAAGCAATCCTCCAATACTTGTTAGCACTTCTAGCTCACCAGCTGTACCTTTAAGTCCCCAGATAGTGGCTCCTTTAGAGTGTGATTGGAGTGAACATACCTGCCCTGATGGTTACAAGTACTATTATAATTGTGTTACTTATGAGAGCAGGGTAAATATGCTGCATTGAATCATCATTCTTGCATTTTTATGTTGATTTTTTGTACTTTGAAAAGATGAGAAAATGACTCTATAAGTTGGCTTTGCAGTGGGAGAAGCCTGGGGAGTATACCTCATATGAGCTTCAGTTACAGAAGCAGCAAAGCCAGCAAAATCCTAGCCATCAGCTTCAGTCCTTGTTGCCAGTTCTTTCTGCTGAGCGAGTTGTTCAAACAGAACAGGTGCAGCTTCTGCCACAGTTCATCACGAAACTCCTAAATCCTTCCTTTACCATGACAGTCGGCATTAAATTTTTCTTGGTTTTTTTCACTTTTGTTTCCAGATTGGTGTTTGGTTCTGAAGAGAGTTACTTAGATATAGATTGACAATTAATTGTCCTCCCTGCTGCATATCATCACAATTTTGACAGATTTTGAAAGCACTTTAGGCTTTTATCATTGGCATAGTACAATTTCATCTGAAATCTTGAAAATTTAGGCATGTCATAGAATCTGGTTAGTCCCATGGTGAAGGTTGGCGTACTAGGCTAGAGATCTCGTTAGAGCTCTTGGATCACACATTTCATCTACTGGACTCTTGCCTCTGGTTTACTGTCCTTAGGTGGACCATAGCCCCTCCAAACATTACATTAATCTGGTTTGGTAACAGATTCTCTGATGTGTTGTCCAGTGCTGAAATTTGCAAGTCTGGTCTGGTAACGAGAGCTCTTATTTTGCAAAAAAAAAAAAAAAAAAAAAAAAAANCATGCAACTGCAGTCAGAATCGAACCCCGTTATCCGTCCAACCTGTGCTTAAGAGGTAACATGTCCGACATTTATTATCTACTTGGTTTGAGACCGAACTAATCTTGGATTTCTTCATTTATCATTGAGGCTTTTGTGGGTTTCTAACTACTAATGTTATTGCTTCAAAAGTAGATCTAATAGTAGCCACATGGTTTCCACTTATAAAGTTTTGCAGAAATACTGGTGAAGGCTTTTCCCTGTGCATGCATCCATGGAAAATTGGTAACTATGCGAACAGCTGCCAGTGAATAACTTTATAATTAACTTTTGGTGTTTATGTCTGCAGTCGGTTGTAGGGGAAAATGGGCGTTTGACTTTAGGTGAAGGAGATTATATTAGCATGAATGTATATAATGTCCGGGTGGAGAAAGGTGGCCTCCCGTTATTCTTACCTAGGTTTACATATTTCAGTTACTAGTCTACTTGAGGTCAAGTATATTATCGCTCATTATATCTACTTTATAAATCCTGTAAATTAGAAATAAAATAAAATAAACTAGACATTTCACCTAGGGCATTGCGCAGGGCTTGTGAAACAACCTTAACTACTTGAAGCAATGGAGGAATCAATTGGTATAATGTCGTGTTTGCAGCTGCTAATTCTCTCGTTTAGGTTTCATGTAGAAAGAAACATTGAGGCTGATTTGAAGGAAATATCCGGGAAGGTTTTATTGATCAACTTTTCCTCATTCTAGATTGTATCACTACTTATTGTACCATAATTATTGTTGTTCAGACCCGGTGGCTTTCCTTCCCCAATAGAAGCATCTTTCTGAGTCCCAGGCTATGTCATTTCTGGAAATTGAATGTTTTCCGGAAGAATTATCAATAGGAGCATTCGTGGATGGGCTTAGTGACCTGACCTAGCCAGCACAATCATGAAACTTCATACGGACTAACAAATGGATGATACTTCAAAACAAAATCATACTTGGGAGGGCTAGCTTTATTTTTGTCTTAAAATTTGCCCATTCATTTTGACGTATATATACATATATAGCTGAGGGAAGCACAATTACAATATTTCTCGGAGCAATTGAGTTCCCTGAAGGGCTTAGTATTGAGACAATGCTCTGATTTGTGAAAAGAAAACAATAAAACGTCAAGCAGGCACAATGATTGATATGCACACAGGAGTGCTAGCTAGGTTTAATGCTGGTGCTGTACCCTGGCATGGCAATCGACGAAACCTTGGATGGATATTCCCGGCAATGATAATCTCAAAAGCCTGGGTGGTCACATGCGACTTCCGAAATCATATGAGCCATTCTTTTTTACATGAAAAGTTCAAAAGTTCCCACATCCCTATCAGGATTTATTCCACGCCTGAATGGCAAAAAATCACACTTACAAAATCCTTCATTGCGCATGTGTGTTTCTGTGTTGCTGGTTTTCTTTTATCACGGTCCACATCCCTCCCTACCATTGTTCAATGAATCAAATCCATTAGTGGATTGTACAGTCGCATGGCATACGAAATATTAAAAAAGAGGCATTAACTCAACAGGCTCGATATGGGTAAGTAGTGGTTGGGTCATTCTTTCCTCTTGCACATGCATAATTAGGGACAGCACATTTAATTTCTCACACCGAAATCTCAAGATTGAAGATTTTCATTTTCATTTTTGTGGATTCCCAGACAAAGGAAAAGCTAGAAAGTAGAAAGCTTCCATGCATGCACATTAATTATTCCCTAGAAAAACCCAAATCCTCAAAATCTCGGCTGCTGTACGCTCAATGAAATTAATGCACATTCCTTCAACAATAAAAACAAAAGATATAGGACAAAGATGAGGGGTCAGAAGAATAATAGAAGAAATCAGCCAAGTTTCTGTAATTTTTATCATCTCTACGTACACCCAAAACAAACCGGCTAAAAAGACGGGGAAAGTTAACTAAATTAAGGACGAGTCCCTGCACTGGATAAAGAAGAATCGCATGTTAACAGCGACAATCATCCGTGTACATGTGTACAATGAGAAGTGGGTTCTACAAGAAAGATCCAATCCTGTCAGCAAGAAGATTGCATCCCAGGAATGTGGGGCTTTCTGATCATCTTCCTACAAAGTCAGTGATGATCAACAAAACAACATAAAAAGGAGTAGTAATTGGTTAATGATCTCTCCTATACTCTTCTTCCTTCAGCATATGCGAGGGAACAATGTCTTGAAGAAGCCCATGATCTCTGAGAAAAGTAGAACCCGGGGTGCAAAACCGAATGTCACGACGTAAACCAGGGTTTAATATTAAACCATCAGAAGCAAAATTCGAAGGCGACGAGGTATTGATAAAGGATGGTTGGCGCAGTTGTTGACTGTAAGATAGGGTTCTTGCCATTGGCATAGCAAAGCTAGCAGCGGCACATCCGGTGGAGATCCCCGAGCCCGGTGGAACTCCGGCAAAGCTATGGCGAGGCATGACTGGACTTGGATGGGAGTGCTGCCCTTCATAGGTAGTAACAACAATACTTGGATCTGTGAAGGATCGCTCCACACGTTTCTTCACATTGCAGGAGGCAGTAGTGCAACGATAGTAACTCCTAAAATCACAAACGAAAAATAAGAAAAATGCCTACCCCATATTTATACATATATATTGGTCTAATAAATCTTAACAATCAATTTGACAAAGAAAAGTGCCAGAAAAGGAGGGGGCAAATAAGGCTAAAGGCATTTAGCATTGAAGTTAACACTGCATATACCTAGGATAGGGGCTGTTCTTCACAGCCTTTTGACCGTACTTCCTCCATCTGTACCCATCTTCCAGGTGATCAACCTCGCTCTTTGTCATGAACGCAAATCTCGGTTCTCTCTGTCTCTTCTGGTTTGTCTTCTTGGGTTTCAACCTGCACCTCAAAAACACAAAAACCAAATCCATAAATCCGTCCATTTCAAAATCACCTACATATAATAAAACCACCAGCTTGTTCTCTTCCAGGATCATTTAACATAAAACTCCAGAAAAACAAAGACAATTAAAGAAATTTATTTTAAAAAAAGGCCTTATTTTATTTATTCTAACATGTGTTCCTTCTAAACACAAAATCAAAAGTCAGAAAAGTGAGGAAAGAAAAAACTCACTGTGTCTTGGCCTTCTGTTGTTGCTCTCCTTCCTGATCTACAGCTTTAGTCTGTTCATCATTTACTGCCTCACTCGATGCGGATGAAATCGAGGATGAGTTAGGGGTAGCAGGCTGATTCAAGACCTCAGAACACTCTTTCACTATCGTAGCCGGAAGTGGAGCCGAGGGAGCCATAGATGGTGCCTGTGGCGAATCAAACAGAGATGGACTATAGTCCTGAATACCCAACAACTCCACAAACCCTAAGGAGTTCTTTTCACCTTCAGAGAAATCAAATATGCCCGAAAATGGATAAGCTTCTGAGACATGATCAGAAAATAACGAAGATCCAATGGTCTCCTCCATCTTTAACACCTCATTCCTCTCCATGGCTCACTCAAAAGTGAAAATCCTTCATCCAAAACAAAGACAAGAGAAAGTGAAGCTTCTCTGTGTGTGTGAGAGAGAGAGAGAGGGGG
>QEOT01008767.1:0-18902 GCA_003123785.1 Pterocarya stenoptera | reverse complement strand
ATTTATCATTTATTATATAGAGAGAAGTTTGGGATCGAGGATTTTGGGGGTTACCATCCGTGAAGATCTTTTTTAGGTCTATTGGGAGATTTCTAGCAATGTTTTGAATACTATATCGGTCAAGGCAATGAAACGAAATATTTTGATACTGGTATCATTTCGGAATAGTTGATATATGAATATTTATTATATATAAATTATAAATAGCTTAATCTGAATTATGGGTCAAAAAATAAATTTGTAGTTTGAAAAAATGAAAAATAAAACAAAATTAAAGGTCGAAATATCGGCCGGTACGGCCGGTATTTGGACTGGTACGAAATATATATAATATCTATACCGGACTAGTGGCCGGTACGGTACGGTATTTAAAACAATGGTTTCTAAAGTCTATGTTTGTATCTATGTTCCTTGTTTGGTGTTACAAAATTTAGGACTTATGAATTGGTTGGGATTGGTTGAGTTCAATCGGATTTAGAGCTTGGGAATTGTTCCTAGTTTTTTTTTGAATGAAGGACTTTTTTTGTTTGTGTCTTAGGAACTGCATTGATGGACTTGGTCGACCTTACCAACTGTTTATATCTTTCTCTTTGTTGAAGCAATCCACAAGTTCTTAAATTTTCATGCATTTGCTTTCTCTATTTTTATCTTTTTTCCGTACTTGTATTTATGGTTGAGAACATCGGGATTTTGCTCTTTTTTTTTCCTCTCTCTATAACAACAACAGAGAACCTGTTGGCCATTGGCCTCATTTCTTTAAAGAAATCTTTGTTAAATAAATTGTTATCTGTTGAAGAAATTGTTATCTGTTGGCCTCTTGGAAATAAATTGTTATCGAAATGAGAAATTGTTTGTCTTGTTTTTCCAGCGTCCAAGAAATTGTTATCTGTTGGCCGTACTTTTTAAACATCAAAATATAACAACAGGGAACCTATTGGCCTCTTTATCTGTTCGTCTCATTTCTTTAACAAATTCTTTCTACAACATTGAGAAATTACTTTGACACCCATTTAGCATTGTTCTTCACACAATGGCATGGCCATAGAACTCAATGCATGAAGGAGGAGAAATAAAAAAGACATAATATTATGTATAGAATTAATTGATTACAATTTGCATGCTACCTCCCTTTCTTTCAACACTAACTGATATTTCAATGACAAGGACTTGAGAATTTATTTTTTATTTTTTCAGAACTAATTCCTTCTAAACTATATTTAATGTGCAGGCAAGTTTCTATTCTATTTTTTTACACCATGATTTAATTTGCAACTAAATTTGATTACATTGCTGAAGCTGTGCATCCGACATTGCTGAACCTCTTTAATAACTGTTGAAAAGCCATTGCTCAACCATACAACCAGATTTGTTTATCTAGGTAGGATCCTCTTATATATTTGTTTACCATGTTAGTTTGTATCATATTCTACCCAACTCTTTCATTCATTATAATTATAATACAATGAAGGATGACCACAATATTTGATGAAGATCCCTTTTGCACCACTCTCTTTCAAAGTGGTGGACAAGGAGAATGCAACACCCCGTTTGATAGCATGGAAGATAATGTTCTGGTCCAAACTTCACATTGCGAAGGTGAAAAAATGCCAAAAATCATGGAGAAGTATGTCTTTCACCGTAAAGGAAGACAATCTCCTTGTTTCAATTTGGCTAAATATTAGCATTGATGTTATAAGCGAAACTGACCAAAAATCTACTCAAATGTGGGAGGGAATAGGTGAATATTATAATGAGTATAAAAAACCAAACAGTCCTGAATGTTATGTAGTGTCATTGACCAATCGATGACAATTTATCAAAAAATGCAAATTTTGTGCTGCTGTTATCCAAGTAGAGTCAATACATCCTAGTGGTGCGACGGAGTAGGATAAGATAATAATTTTGTTTATCCTTTATAATTTTTTAGTGCTTGAGCTCATTTTTACTCTAACATTCTCACTTGGTTCATTTAAACTTGAGAATGCCAAAATATTGTATAAAGATACTGAGAAGGCCTAGTACACCATGGAACATTGCATATGTCTATTAAGATACCAACCAAAATGATAACAACATATGTCGATGTTGCACATGAGGAGGAGACCACCTCGGAAACGTCCAACCACTGTAGACTCAACTTCGCTAGCAAGTGACACTCTCAATGACAACGTCGAGATCATTGGTGAGAGACCTATAGGCAAGAAGAGTGGAAAGAGAGGGAGAGAAATAGGAAGTCTAGAGAATGTGAAGATGCTGAGTTTAATAAAGCCTTAAGTTGCATGACCGATGATAGAACCATTCGCATGGTGGAGAGAAGAGAAGCGGTCACCAAGGCTGAGAGCGATCAAATGTCATTAATTGCACTTAAAAGAAGAAGATTGATATGGAGATCATGAAATTAGATCTTACTAGAATAAATACAATGCAATAAGACTATTTTCAGACTCTTCATAAGGAAATTTACGAGAAAATGAAGAATAGATCTACATCCACACCTTTTGGAGGGAAGTTACTATTTGGTACTCTTACTCTTTTGCGTGTTGTAAATGCACATTAATGTAGTTATATGGTAGACTTAGTTTCTGATTTTAGTGGCTGCCTAGTCACATGTGCTGGAAATACATGTGGTTGGAGCCCAGCTAGTAAAATTTGTCATCCAGCTCATTTTTTTTAAAATTTAAAAATATATATTTGTATTAATTAGTTTTAAAAAATATTTGTATCAATTTTTATTATTTCTATCTTTCGATTTATGATCTTTATCCATCAATTCTCAGTTCAAATCTATAATTTGATCTAATAAAATACCTTAACATTTCTTTCTATTCGATATTGTTTGCATTATCTAAGAAAAAAATAACGACCTACTCTTTGAATCAATAGATTTTCTCAATTACCATATCATATGCTTAATTACATATCTTTTTTAGTAAAATAAAGGTTGTTATTTATTTTGAATTTTAGTATTTTCAGTTATATCAATTTATATGTCACATTTCAAGTGTTTTTTTTTTTTCCTTTTGTTGAAGTTATATCTTAAGTAATTTTTCTTTTCAAGTGGTTGACCTTTGAAGCACCTTAACATATATTACATCAACTGGTGTGATGAGATAATAAAATCCAAAACTAAGAGTAATATTATTCTTTTAATAAATTTAAAATTCTAAATTATATTTGAGTTTATGTCTCGAATAAAATTAGAAATTTAACAAATGATATCTATATTATCTTAGACTAAAAATTAGCTATGATAATTGTTTTAGTAACAAAAGAATTTTACAAAAGTAAATCCACAAACTGATGTGGATTGATCACATGGTACGTCAAATTATAAAGTTATTTTTATTACAAAGTTGATCAAATATATCATATGAAACCGTACTATCAGTTTATGAGTTTAACTTTATGAAATCTCACTATAACATAGCTTATTAGTTAATAATTATTATAACCTGTAATAATTTAAAATGGATAGAATAGTTTTTTTTTTTTTTTGAGAAATGATTTATACAAGTCCCAAATAAATAAGCCACGCACAAGCTTTTTGTAAAAAAATAGATCTCAGTTTAAAAGGAAATTATTTTTTATTAATGGAATCTATTTTTTTACAAAAAGAACTTACACGATACTTGTTTATTTAAGATTTGTGTATGGTATTACTCAATATTGGGCACGAACCGAGGCAGCGTTGTATATACAAGATTTTAGAATATTAATGTAGTTTGCTTGAAATAGACGCTCCCCTCGTATCGATCATCCTCTTTTAATATTAAATTATTAATATTATGTTGCATCCTTGTTAGTGGAAGCTATTTTAATATCAATTATCATATTCCATTTTAATCAATCATAACTACTTTATACAGAAAATATACTCTATACCATTGTGAAATAATTATAATATTGTTTAAACTGTGACTGTTTGACTAATACCGCTTATTGGGTAAGTTTGGGAGCTCAATAAGAGACAAAACAAACAAATAAATAATTAAAACTATTAATTAAAAAAGTTTTTTGTTTGGTTGTGCAAAAGTCGCCGTCTACCTTTCGGAGCCCAAGTCCAGACTCGGAGCCCAAGATTTGACTACGGTCACCAGTCTATCCTACTTGTCGTTTACTTAATGCTCCCATACACGTATTCGGTTGAGAAAGACTTTCTCTTTAAAAAAAAAAATCATAAATTAACATAATTTAATGGAATTAGTTAGGTCATAAATATATTTTTATAATAAAATAAATTTAACGTATCATATAAAATCATATCAGTTTGTAAATTTAATTTTATAAAATTTCTTTATGACTATAGCACTAGTACTCTATGCGATGTAGTGCATTTTACTTCTAGTTTCTGTCTTTCTTTAGATTGTAAAGGTTTTGTACATTGAACTACTTTCATGTCATACCAAATTAGCTGATATTTCTTTATATAAAAAAAATCATTGTAGTGCGATCTTAACCAACCAAAGCTATAATAGCTTGAGAATGAAGATTTCCAATCTCTGGCATTTATTTTATTTTATTTTTCTCGAAACCATTGTTTCTGAAAGCGATAGAAAGAGAAAACAATTAATATTCCGTACTTGTTTATAAATTTGAGTGGCTAACACCCTCAATTATTGCCGGGTCATATGCTAAAAATCCCATACGTATATATAGCAAAATGGTTTTTAATTTGTGACAGATTTCTTACCCAACCCAACCCAACTCCCTTGCTATGATATGATTAATTATCTCTCACTTATCCCATTTAAGAGCAAGCACACAAATATAAGACGATTTTACACACTGATGTGTCTGTCCGTTTTTTTTTTATATATATATATATTATTATCATTAAGGGTGCGTTTGGAAAGTGATATCAGATGATTTCAAATTGACTTTTTTTTTCCGTAAAGAAATTGGTATAAACATAATAGTTATTTAAATATAAATGAATGGAGACAATCTCTTTATTATTTCCCTAATCTCTATTTGAAAGAAGACCTTGATCTGGCATAATCGAGGCAACATTTGAGTTTAATTTATGCTTTGGTATATATGAACCTGACTGGCAAGTGTCGGACTGACTTTTGGTCAATTATCTTTTTGTGAATTATGATTTTATAATCCCATTTGCATCAATGAAATAATTTCTATTTCTTGTTTTTTAAACAAACTTGAGGGGCTGAGAGCTACACATGGCGGCAAGTCAAAATCACTTTGGTTGGCCGTCTCTGTCTACATGCGTCGACACGAGAATTTATATCTCAGTTTTAAAGTTCAAAATGAGAAAGATGCTGTGCAAAACGCGTACTCCCAACAATGGCGAATAAAGTAAAAATAAGTACGACCAAGCATATGAGCCATGATATATGTAGTTTGATAAATTATCTACGTCTATAAAGTTGTAAAAATTTTATTAACTAGAAGATATTATAATTACTCAATCTCAACTCACAATCTCTATGACTTTTTATTCTCTCACATAATATGTACTCATTTGACAATTGTTTTATCTTAAAATATACTGAAATTCGTACAAAATAAGTCAAATATGACATATATATAGCAAATGGCGTTGGAAATCCTAATCTAGCAAAAACTGCATTATTTACTCGAGCGGCGTGTCGAACGCACATCGAGTGAACAACCAATCAATATTGGCTTAAGTGGGGTGTCAAGTGAGAATCAAGCAAACACTAGGGTTTGTGTCTCGCTTGAGTCCATTGTCACGTGAGACTTGAGCGAACTCACGGGTTGAGCTTCGCTTGAGCGCACGTCGAGAAAACTCTCTATTTCTCAATTATCAACTCTAAAACCAGTCTCCACCCCAACAAAAGAGATAAATATAGTAAGTAATGTCTACAATATTAACTTAAAATACTAATTTAACATCTAAATATTTAAGAAATCCAAGCCGAAAGCTCTCTCTCCCTTTTCTCTCCAAAGAGTCGCCCCAGCAAAAACCCAACTCGAGGAGAGGGGGGCTCCTTCCTCTCTCCTCCCATTTGGTTAGACCAGAGACTGTGTAGTCTTTTATTTTCCAGTTTTTATTTTTTTTTTGTCCAAAGTATGGTGAAACATTGATATGCTGTTTTTCGAAACCCAGTGACCACCATGCACCCCTCTACAGGATTCCTAGACTATCGATCTTTCGGACGGCCGAAGGCTTTCGTCATATGGAGCTTTGTGTGAGTCACAAGCGCGGGTCATAGCAGCATGTGAAATCCACGCGCCACCGCACCAGGAAGCTTCTACTACCACCATGGACGGCATTTATGAGACCAAGGACCTTAGTTTCTTCATACTCGACTGGCTACCACACTCTTACCATAGCGTGTCCCTCACGCACCACCATAGTCTCTTTGTTTCTTGTACTTTACTTTTTTTCAAGTTGAAAAGTTGGATCTATAATTGTAATCCATCATTTTCACATTTATCTTTATGTTTATTGTTATTTTCTTTGGTTTATGTAAAATTAAAAAAGAAATAGTATCTTGGACATTTTGTCCATAGAGTAAAAGTCCTTTCTTCCTATGGAGGCCATGGGGGTTGAAATATCTGCTTTAGGCAGATTGTGATCTCTCAGAAAGGTTTGTCTGTAGAGAGTTATAGAAGTTAAGACTATACTAGTCACAAAGGAACTTATGTATTGGTGGAGTCCCAACCGTAAGTAGTTGGCTTGTAATCTAGGATTTTTCCTGTATGCATTAGGTCACAGCTATAACTTCGCTTTTATGAATGAATGAAGTCTATTTCTTATAAAAAAATACATTCAAATATTTAAAAGAATAATGCTATTTAAAAGTTTTTACACTACACGCTATCTATATAATCTAATTTAATTTGTAAGATTTAAATTTTAAAATTTATCTTCCAAATCAAATTATGTTAAGTGAATGGTATGTGGTGTAAATGCTTTTAAATAGAATTATTCGAATATAAATCTTACGTAACATTTGCTGCATGAAGCACTAGTGGAAGGGAGTGAGAGAGAATGAAAGACCCAAAATTTGATGTTTGTCATGATAATCTTCTAATTCTTTATAAGATCCTGGTCCATTTGAGAACACCATTCTACTTGGCCTGTCTTCTTATGCTTGTATATGTATGTGAGTGAGAGAGAGGGAAGCATGCATGTTTGCTAAAAGCAATGACATGGGGGGCCAATGGTATTTTCTAGGAAACGACATTAAGATCTGATCACTCCTACATACTCATGTTGCAATACAAGGTTGATAATTTATAGCTAGGCCCACGAACGAGAAAGCAACCTTACTTTCAAGAATAATATTAGCTAGCTATATATAACGAGTACTATTTATATATATATAAATAATATATGTATATTATATGCCTAATTATTCCCAACTACAATGGCTAATTTAATCTAAAGCCTGCATGCTCAAGAATTAATAACGTATAAAGATATCATGTGTTTGATTCCCCAAGACGATCGATGAAGATAAGATGCCATTAGTGGCAAATTTTGACTTTCAGAGATTATTTGACTAGCAACGTCTCTATTCGTTTCATGCTTGCTCTATTCATTCTTTGTTGAAAATGCTTAATCTATGTTGAAAAAAATCATATATTTGAGTATTTAAATAATAAGTAATTAAAAAAAACCATATTGTATGGGTTTTATAAACTTTCGAGACACTTGATCATTTAAATTATATGGTGCAAGAACATGTGGTCTTCATGAACTTAAAACACAAATTTCAGTTTTTATTTTATGAAGTTAACAAATTACACGTGTTGGATCCTATCCTGTTCATTGAGGAATAATATTCTAGACAAGATGTGAGGAAAAAACGTTAGAATAATAATTATGAGATTAAACCAAAAAAAGAAAGACTAAACCCAAGTTGGGATGTACTCTTTTTATAAGGTCTTTAATATATTCTTATTATAGTACAAGCAAAATGTGCTGTAAATTCTTATTATATATATTATAGTACCAGAAAAATGTACAAGCAAAAAGAAAAATTGGTGTATAATAATTAAAGAAAACGAGTTCTTCATGCTTTACTTAAATATATTTATAAAAAGAATTGTTTTAATTATTATAGGTGTAAAAATGATTAGATTGACAAGTAAAATAACAAAACATCTCATGTATCATACTAAGAAAATATTATCTATGCAAAGAAAAAAATATCTATTTTAATTTAATTAGAGAAATCACTTAAAATGTGACGGTTTGTGCATAAAAGTTTTAGAATAAATTTATTTAGAAGTTCATTTTTTGACACATCCAATACAAGTAGGTCATATAATGATATAAAAAAAATATTTTGTGTTTATATTTACTTTTTTATTATATTTACAAGCTTTTTTTTTTACACATCCATACATTACATAGGCGTGTCTCAAAATATTTTAAAAGTATATAGGTTTTAATCATTTTATAATTATAATAAGAAAATTCTTACATGTATTTAAGAAAAATTTATAAAAATCTTATTTTTTTCAAGTGTTAACTATTAATATATTGAAATTTTAAAATTTTAAAATAAAATTAATAAAATAAATTTTATATATAAAATTATAAATAAATGTACAACTATTTAAATGGTGCAGAAGCGTCCTGGTAATAGAAACTTTTTGGTCTATAAAAGGCAGCCCATTGGTGGGCGGTGAAGCATCATTCAGCGGGAATCTAAAGCCCAATTAATAGCCGCTTTTACGTCTCTGCAATTGGTGCCGACACCATTGGAGCCGAAGTCGTAAACCAAATTTGTCGGTCAGACATCAAAACATTATAGCCGAAATGCCAACCTTGTTTGTGTAATTTGTCGGTCCTTTTGAACTTTTAAGATTCTTCTTTACATTCCCAGAAGAATGAAACAAACACATGCTCAATTTCATCGTCATAGACCTTCCACGCCATTAACATCAGTCAATTTTCTCATGTTCTAAACGTGAAAGCAATTGTAATATTTTTCTTTCCATTTCCTTTTTCTTTTTTCCTGGAAATAAGCCATCGATTAAAGAGCTATACTGCAACAGTAATGCCATTGTCCCAATGTTTTTTCTCACAAAAATACCTTCTAGTTAGTTGGCTTTGGCTTACATATATATATATATAAATATATTTATATATATCACGATCCAACGTTCCATTTTTGGTGGAAAATGCTATCAATATTTTTTTTGTGTTCTATTTTGTGATATCCTATATTGACTTCTAAGTGATAAGGGTAAGTGTATGTAATCTTACATTATTTGGAAAGGAAAAATTCTTACTTCTTATAATGTTTCCAATAGAGCTCCAATTATATATTTGAATAGTTCATTTGAAGTATAAGCCCATATGTGAGTTGGGCCTTTATTGGTACAATCACAAATTATATCACAATCTATCCCAATGAATACGAAAAAGTTCTTACTAGGGCTGAAAAACCGACCTACCGGTTTGGTTTTGGGCCCAAACCGAAACCGACCGGTAGGTCATTTTTTCCCCTTTAAACCGGCCGAAACCGACTTCATATAGGGGGAGAACCGCCGGTTCGGTTACCGGTCGGTTCACCGGTTTGGAATCGGTTTGGGCCACTTTTTTGGGCTGGTTTGGAGCCTTTGGGCCACCCTTTTTGGGCCGGTTTGGGCCACCATTTTTGGCCTATTTTAAGACTTTTATTGTAATTTCATATATCCATTTTTTTTTTAATTGTAATGTCATGTATATACACTATTAGTAACTAATAACTACTACATATAATAATTAATATATACTACTTATATACTACTTTAATTACTAGATAAATAAAATTAAATAAATAAAACTCCACTAGATGTTCAATTTACATTACAAATTACAAATAAAACCAAATTGTCTTAAGCAAATAAGCAATAAATAACAACTTTTCTTGAATAAAATTTCACAAATCTTCATTCTTGAAGATTTCCAATTGCCAATCCAATCTTCGACTCTTCAATCATCAATAGTTGTGATGAACGATACTCCTACCTCTATATAGAAAAACATCAAATAATCAATATTAAAAAATTAAATTAGGATAATGGTAAAATAAAAATTAAATTATAAAAATAAATGAATATGGAAATTGAATGAGAATTAAATATAGAAATTACCAGATTCTACTATAAAGCTCTCTACATTATCCATGGAGTCTCCAATATCAATGGGTGTTGAGGGATGTCGTAACCAATTCTGAGTACAAATAAGTGCCTCAACAGTTCTCGGAGCCAATGAACTTCGAAAGGGATCAAGTACACGACCTCCCGTACTAAATGCTGACTCAGATGCAACCGTGGAAACAGGCATGGCTAACACGTCTCGTGCAATCCTCGCAAGTATATGATAGTTAGGCTCATTCACTTTCCACCAATTCAACAAGTCAAAAGATTGGCTGAATGCTTCACATCCATCTGATAAATACCGATCTATCTCAGATTTGGTAGCTGTAGATCCAGAGGCAGTCGATGCTTGCAACCACTCATAAAAAAGTTCTGACTCATGATTATCTTCAACATCATTTGGAAGTGCAGATGCCGGAAGGGAAACATGTTCTCTACTAGTCGAGCTAGAACCGAACGTCGCATTATACTCCGCATACATGTCTGAGAATAAATGTCTCACCCTCGACAACAAATTTTCAGCCCAATTCTCATCATAAATTTTTTTCAAGTGGAAAGTAAGAAGCCCCAACATACTACGGGGATCAAGGACAACCTCAATCAACAACATCAAATTCATCCTATCCAATGAACCCCAATACTTATCAAATTTAATTCTCATACTTATGGCCATGCTGATCAAACAAGTATTTTCACTCTCACTTAGCCTAACCAACTCTTTTTGGAGCCTACAAATATCTAAAAAACTTATGTTTGCCGTGACATGTAAAGACCCAGAAAATCGACAAGTGGTATCATAAAACATCTTCAAAAATTTCACAAAAACCCTCACTGACTCCCACTCTTCAGCTTTTGGGGGCCCAATATTTACATCCTTAAAGTAAGAGAGAAAATTGTAGTCCTCACTCTCCATCCGCCTAAAAGCTTTCTCAAATTTCTCAGCAGCCTCCAACATCATGTAAGTTGAATTCCATCGGGTTTGAACATCAAGGCACAACATTTTTTTACAATCAATTTTCTCCTTTTCTGCACATCTCTTAAACTTGTCTAATCTTGCAGGGGAGGAGCGCACATATCTAACCGCATTTCTAACCATTGTAATGGCATCATCACACTCCTTAAGACCCTCATTCACGACAAGATTCAAAATATGAGCACAACATCTCATGTGCATATACTTTCCCTCCAACATATTCTCCGTCAAAAACTGTCTCAAATATGCAATTGCAGTATCATTAGAGCTAGCATTATCAACAGTGACAGTAAATATCTTATCAATGCCCCAATGAAGGAGGCACGATTCAATATATTTTCCAATAGTATCCCCTCGATGATTAGGGATTAAACAAAAATTAATGATTTTCTTTTGTAATTTCCAATCACTATCAATGAAATGTGCAGTTAGGCACATATAATTCAGATTTTGTACCGATGTCCACGTATCGGTAGTTAATGAAATCCTCATTCCCCCATCTTTAAACAACTTTTTAAGTTTGGCCTTTTCAGATGCAAAAACTTTCATACAATCTCTTGCAACCGTCACTCGACATGGCATTTTAAATCTAGGTTCAAGCAACCAAACCATCTTCTTAAATCCTTGCCCTTCAACAATTCTAAATGGTAACTCATCGAGAATTACCATCTCCGCAAGTGCCAACCTCACAGCCTCCTCACTATATTTATGGGTTACAAGATTTTTTAAAGTACTATCACTCTCTCCAAACCCCTCCAAGGATATCTCACCCACCAATGTTGTTTGGTATTTATCTAAAGGCCCACGTTTATGAGGATTTTTAGGACATGAAGGTAGATGGTTTTGCATGGTTGAAGTTTCATTTCTCTTCGAGTGGCAAGCGTATATCTTGCCACAATAATTACACTTAGCCTTAGGTTCATCTACGGAACAACCATCAACTTTTGTAAAGTGGTCCCAAACAATTGATGGATCCTTTCCTTTCCGTTTCTTAGGAAGTGGACAATTACTACTATTAGGGGCACTTGAGGCTGGGGGTTTTGGTATTTGGGAGTTCGAATCAAACTCAATTGGACTTGACGAAGAATCCATCTAAAACAAAAAAAGAACAAAAAAATCAACACAATTGTCAATTACACAGCAGCTAGTTTGCAACATAGCAAACATCACAAATCTAAGATTCTAATCTATATTTTAGTTCGCTCATAAACCTCGCAAAGTATTTTAAGAATCAAAATAAATTTTTAAAAAAACTATCAATCAAGTGAATCAACACAAGATTTCATCTTGAACATTTCACAAATCTTGAACATTTCACATAATTTGCAACCGTGAAGTTGGTTGGATATTCAAACTGTCAACCGATTCACACATAAATACATAAATCTTCACACATAAATACATAAATCTTCAAACTGTCAACCGATTCACATTTCACAAATAAACGAGTGTCATGAATCATCACCGAATCAAATTTAGAAAAGCATAGTTTAATAATTTATCCCTAACCCTAGAATAACACTAGAGCAACAGAGTTTAAATCACCGATTCAAATGTCAAGACTTCAAGTTCTTCAACATTAAATCAACCAGAATTTCAACACTTCAATACTAAAATTACCTAAAATAAACGTGGAGGCTTGGGCTTGTTCACGGTGGAGGCTACGCCGTTTGCCGGATGAATGAGGAGCGGTGGAGGCTGCGCCGCTGCAGCTGCCGTTGGAGAGCTGCGGAAGGCTGAAGCTGGACGGCGTGGACGCTGGACGGCTGCCGCTGCTCGCAAATCGCCTACTGCTGGCCCCCTAGGTGTTCGGTTTTATTGGGTGAGGCGTGAGGTTCGAACTTCGAACTGCAAATGAGAAGCCGAGAGAGGGAGGGGATTCGGGAAGGGAATCGAAGGGCAAATAAGCCCTAGAAGAAACGGCGCCGTTTGGCTTATGCCAAACGGCGTCGTTCACTTTAATTTTTTTTTCTAAACTTAAGACGCAGAACGACGCAGTTTCACTTAAATGAATGAAACGACGTCGTTTAATAATAGAATAGATTTTAAATTATAACCTCTGCTGACGTCGGCCGGTTTATCGATTTTTCGCTAGCTCAAACCGGGACCGAACCGGCCAACGGCGGTTTCATTAATTTTGCACCGATGGCCGACCGGTTCCCTGCTGGTTTCGGCCGGTTCCGAGCTCCGGCGGCCGGTCTAAGTCGGTCCCGGTCGGTTTGCCAGTTTTCTGTACAGCCCTAGTTCTTACCCGTTCCTTGGGGTTACATATTTAGATGGATAATTTCTTGGATGAGTATGTTTAAAATCTGTAAACATAATCACAATAGTTGTATTATAAATAACGAAGAACGTTAAAGGTGGTAGTAATAGTGATAATGGTAATTTTCGGGATGATATCCACCCGACCGTGGATAGCCCAAGTGATAAGGGCGAACTTGTGTGCATGAGCTCCATGTCACAGGCTCGATTCTCCCTAGGATCAAACTATGATTTAAGTGGGGAGTTAGGTCATGGTGGTAGATTATAGTGCTAGTCTTCTCGAGGGTTGAGATTAATGTATGAGTGAATTTTAAGGGCTCTCCCATGGGGTGATTCCCCGTTATAATTAAATTAAAAAAAAAAAAAAAACTCGGGATGTTGGTGGTTGCCGTGGCAATAGATCGGAGGGTGGTGACAACGTATAACCTTCATTACGATTGTGGTAATAATATGAATGAAGAATATTGTTGGTGGCATAAGGCATTGGAGTGATAAGTTAAATTTACAAAGCGACACTACTTAATTACTATGGAAAAAAAAAAAATTGGATCTGGATTATTCACTTTTGAGTGCAAGTATTTTCATTAAAAAAAAAAAAAATCTGAAATAACCATATTCTCGGCAATATTGCAGAAATCAACATTATAAATTCACATGAAAATTACAAGTACCTTTAAATCATTTTTTAAAACAATTTCTGAGAAAAAAAATAGACAACTCATATATCAAATGATTCAAATTAGATCATGATAGAATCAATGATACGATGATTTTTATTTTTTTTTGTCGCCAATGATACTCTTACTTTAATCAAACAAAGATAGCTCACATTAGTATTATCATTCAATTTAAAAGACAGTCTGGAACTTTTATTTTTTTTAAATCGAGTCTGGAACTTGATCTCAATCGGCTACACTACTTCTTAATCATTGTACAATGGGTTGAAAATTAAGCTTATCTTATGATTCTTGTCCAATTAATTCGGCCCGATGAAAAGGTCCAATATATATTTTTTTAGCTAGCTAGGTCCAGTACTTTCTATTGAGAGGCTGTAAGATTTCTTTTATAATATAAATAATTTTATAATTTAATGTATCGTATTATCTTGTTTATAAATTTATTTTTATTTAATTTTTTTTATTTTATAAAATATTCTTACAGAGTTAATGATATGGGACACGAAGAATTTAACCTAGCTAGCTAGCCGGCTAAAGTTTTTGTCCGCATCATGATCGATTGTAATCGGTTGATTAAACTCCACACACTAATAATAATTGTGAGTAAAATACAAATTATTATAAGCTGAATCAACTTTGACATCGACGTGCGTGGAAAATAAAAACATCATCCACTGACATGACTCCTCGTTTATCTCAAAATCACTATTTTCACCAAATAAAATGACCAAGCTGCTGTAAAATCTAGACAACATGAGCACGTAGTACTCAAGGTTCTATGTCTTTGAATCACAAGAGATCCAATAGACAAATCATAAAATTAGAAAAGGGTGAAGAATAAAAATAAAATAAAAATAAAATAAAAAATAAAAAAAAATAAAGAAGATGAGGATGTGATTACAGACTTTACAAATGAATTGATTAATACTCATGATCAGAATTTGTCAATGCATCAACCATGGTCTGCATGACTCTGACTCTCATCTGCAACGACAATATGTAGTCAGCTGTCTCTCTGAAAAGTCCATCCAATCCCATGGATTCGCTGTTCGGAACCAGCCTCTTTAGGGTTCTAACCTTTCTTCCAATTCCATTTGCATGCTTCCTAATTGAACCTGAACGCGCGGCCATCTTCTTCATCAAAATCCCGGTAGGCCTTTTGCCCAGCTTGACATGTCCTCCAATATGTCTCCTAGGGATCATCCAACGCTGCTTCCTGATCCCAGCTTGCCATCTTCTCTTGCCTTGGGCTTCCTTTATTTTGCCCCACAAAGAAGACCCATTTGCAGTACTGCAACTTTGCTCATTTCCTTGGAGCATGCTACCCTTCAAGCTAATGGCAACAAGTTGAGATTGCGGGGAAGCTCCCATTTTCAGAACTTTCAATCAAACACCAACTTCTCCAACAATAAGATTACACACCGTACAACTTTACTCGCCAAGATAATACCCAAATGGCAGAATGTGTGTGCTTTTTATATGGTAAGTTGGGAGATGGGTTTGGTGGGCATTGAGGATATAGCACATACAAATTGTTTTAAGGCTGGAAAAGGTGGGCACCACTCCACAATTTCATAGAAGGCCGCCAATGAAATTAATGAGATACATGAATGCTAATAAGAAGCCAAGTGTACCTAAGATGTTGCTTGTGTCTTGGGACATGTTCTCCAACTCAATGCACATGTGCATCCACATGATTCTTCTTCATCACTACCCAACCCCTCTAAACCACCACTTTCATCACACACGGCCTACGCACACACATCTCATGGGAACACCCTGGATTATTCCTCCCCCACTTTCTAAATTCAATGCATAGTTAATGCGAACTGTGTGGTCCTTAATTTCCTCGTTCCAGCTCAATAAACGTGGCAATCCAAGTTTCTACGCCTCTATTGTTCACGGTGGCTATAGCCATGTTTCCAAACGGGAAACCTACATATAAAAGTATGAGAAAATGAGCTGCTTACTTGGCAATACTTGTGTTAAGAAAAGTGGACAATTTAGATCTCGATGTTGGGAGAAGGCAGAGATTTTCTTCTGACATTCATGAACCGCGCACATTTTCCATCAAAATGATTCTTTTTCCAAAGACGACGTACGTATGATCTATAAATAATGTTCTAGCATATTGTCCGGTTCATAGTACGCCGACGGAACTTAAACTTCGACAATCTTAATTAAAGACAAAGATGCATGCATCTTTGACAGTACTGATACTACGGCGGAGATCCCAGGCGCTTGAGACTCCGGAATCTTTTTTTTTTCCCCCCCTTTCTTATTAATGTTTTCTGGGAGCGTTGCATGTCTTGCAATTTCACTGAAACATTGATTGATTAGTACGTTTTGGGCCTGAGGAAATCATGCATTTCTATCTACGACTCGAGGAAAACATGCATTTAAAAACAAACTAGCTATACCTAATTATAATAAAGTTTCATAACTTATATAGTTTTTTTTTAAAACAGCAACCATTTTTTTTCATCCTGAAAATGAAATTAAACAATAGCAATTAATTATAACCCATATCAAAAGTCATGAATATTTCAGAGTAGAATTGCTTAATTGTTTTCCTTGCTTCATATGATCTATTTTTGGAGTGAATAATTAATTACTTGCTATTGATGATCATAAATTAATGAAGCTGCTTGCTAGCTATAATTTCTTTTGTTCCCCCTCTGGCCTTTTTCCCACTAGCATGATCATGAGCTCGGTCAAGAACATGCAAGCACATGCAGTTCATGTAGTGGGCCGGTACTAATCCACCAATTGATAAAAGAAATTATAATTTCTATATTATAAGTATTAATTTATTTATGATCTGGCCAATACGTATCTGATTTTAATTCAGACCAGAATGTGTGGTTTTAAGCATGCAATCGTGTCAAGTTTTGGACTATATATATATATATGTAAGATCAGATGATCATCTCATGCCCTCATGATCATTGGAATTAATATCCCTACATGACATGATAGTGGCCGGGCTTTGTACTCAATTTTAATGTTTGTGATGCATGCAATACAGGTAGGAAGGAATGTTAAGATGTTCTTTTCCTGTCCCTTGGTTGGTATATTTAAATTAATGTTTATTTTCAGCATACTGTTAACAACAAACAAAGTGTGATGACGGCTATGGCACATGCGTGCATGGATCAAATTCTAGCCTAGTAATAGTACTCCTGCATTATTGATTGATTTCTCTCTTTAATAAGTTTTACTGAGCAATATTATTACATTATATATTGAACACGTGCTGCATTTCTATTGGAAACTGGTTATTAAGATATAATTTCTTAATTGCTCTTCCCCACTCAGCTTCCTTGTTAGAATTAAGGTACCATTAGTGGTAGGAGTGATACCTGAACCTCCAGACGGGGGCCTCCCTGGCCCACTCCTAGACGGGAGAGTTTGGCTCCCGATAGGCGGGACCCCATTCATATGCCGAGGGGCGGATTGGCCCCCACCCCTCTCCTTCGCCCACTCGACACCAACAGTTCAGCTTCTACTACAGTCCAAATTACCGTCAAAATCATTGTTGAAATTACCACTGTCCAAAACTAACCGAAAAACAAAAATATATCATCCAAAACCAAACTCATAAGAGAGAGATGCTGTGTGGAGGAGAGGTTTCAGTTTTTAGACAAAATCTAATAAGAAGCGGCATCGTATTGGGGAGAAATTTCCAAAACGACATCATTTTATTAAAGAAAATTATTATTTTTAAATATATATATGGGCTGGGCCAAGTGGACGAGATAAATCCCGAGCGGGCTTGGACCCATCTTGTGCGGGCTTAGACCCAACCCGAGCCCCACTGTAGACTCCTAACTACGTCTGCGAACGGGGTGGGTCGGGGTGGCAGGGAGCAGTGCCCAGCCACCTAGCTAGCCCTAATTAGTGGTTCAAATTGTAGGTAATTTGTGTTTTGTTTTGGGTAAAGTAATTAATATTAGACATATTTTTCCTTAAAAAATGAACTAACTAAACAAAGTCTTAATTCGTTTGGAATTAGTTCAAATATTAAAAAATAATAAGATTTCGGATCAGTCGATAAAGTCTCTACAAAACTCAAAATCCGAATAGTATGATCATCATCTATAATTCCTGAATTATATCATAAATGCTTGATCTTAAGATCTCAAGTATTATTGTTTTTAAAATATTAGACGGTTGAAATTCTCTCATATCCATAATTATCACTTTTTAATGTAAAATATATTTTTGCTTTGATGTATAGCGATGCTTTGAACCAAGCCAATAACCAATAATTATTATATATGGTCTTAATTTAATCCAAGCTTCGTGTCCAGATGGATCACCTGCAGCCGTCTCGTGCCTTGGAATGGTAGTACAAGTACAAGGAGGAAACCCTAATTTGTGGGAGGAGGAGCCAGCTTATATAATAATAGTTATACTGTTATACACGCCTAGGACATCTCTTTTTGGATAATCATTTCTGACATTTTTCGACTCAAAACAATTTGTACGTTTTAGAGATCATATACATATATTGTCACGTTTATTAATGTAGCAGAGTTCATGTATATGTTTATAAATATATATATTTATATATGGTGCCTCTATTTTTGCAAAAAAGATTTTCTCGAAGTTTTTGCTTAAGGGTTTCAAGCAGTGGAAACAGAGTGACATATAAAATGAGCTCAAGCTGGCCTCTACATCATGTTGTTTGTATAAATATTTCAAACAGTATTAAATTGGCAATAAATTTATATGATTCATTTTATGTGTCTATTTCTCTTTTATTTGATCTGAGTTCTTTAAACAATTCAAAGAAGTTGAATGGATATTAATAATCTATATTTCTGTAATTAAAGAATGCGGGTGCATGCATGTTCTCCATGTGCACACAATTACTAATTATAAGCTACATGCTAGCTAGCTAG
>QEOT01008766.1:91560-135807 GCA_003123785.1 Pterocarya stenoptera | reverse complement strand
TATGTACGTATGTACGTATAAACTATGGGAAATATTGCATGGCAATGTTAGAGTACTGCGAGTATTGATTGTTATGCATGCATGCTATAGAGTCCTTACCCACAAGACAGCTACCATGTCCGAGTCACTTAGTAGATCCTCCATGGGCAGGGATAGCAAAGCACTAAGAAAATCATTCCCAGCACTGAACTCCCCAGCTCTTTTTCTTTCTTTTACCATCTCGCCCACCACGCTATTAACCTTACCTGCCAATCTGTGGCACTTTCTCTTTACCCCCTGAAAGTCTAAAAACTTAAGAGGCAAATGGTCCTCCCAATTAAATTTTGCAATGAGATCGTACCCTTCTCTGACCATCTCGCCCAAGCACTCTTCTCTTTCTATTTCTAAGCCACTCCCAAAGACACTCTCTAGTATGTTACTTAGAGATCCTCTTTGAAATATACCTCTCAATTCCACAAACCCTCTGCCTTCCATCTCCTTCAAAGCTCCCTCCAACATTTCATTAGCAACGCGTTGCCTTAGTGCCTCAAGCCCGGAAATTCTCCTAGGGGAGAACATGTAATTTGCAGCAATCCTACGAAGATGACGCCAATAGTCACCGGCGGGAGCGAAGCCAATGGCGCGCTCAAACATGAGTAAACGAGCAGAGATTTTCATGGGCCGATCTGAAAAAGAAGACCCGCAGAGGATTTCCTTTGCGGTCTCCGGATGGCTGCTGATGATTGCACGCGTGGTTCCTAGACTGAATGCCATGAGCCGAGTAGCACCATGCGAGGAAGCCATGGCAGCCAACTTACGATGAGCAAGAGCGCTCATTTGGTTGGGTAAGGTACCCAATATTGGCCAACCAGACGGACCTCGAAGTTTGGGAGAGTTTTTATGGTGGTTTCTCCATGCAAAGCCCCCCGGGACAAGCCAATAATTTAGGAGGATTGCTAAGATAAACAAACACGGTAAAAGGATTGCGATAATTAGAGGCCATGGATCAGTACTTAGGTGTGTGGCTACAATGCAAAGCAATAAAAGAGAGAGGTTGGCTAGCACGACGGAGTCCGCCATGTTTTGTCCAAAGAGCTGAAAGCTGCGAGAGAGGACTAAATATATATTGAGAAAGCAAATGGAATTGTCTAGAGACTAGATAGACGTCTGTTGTTGGAGTAGGATTGCATGTAAACGATTTGAATTTATAGAACGTGGAAAGTGATCCTGGTTGAAGTGTGGTCAGTCTGCTAACCATGGTTAATTAGCACGTATGTGCATGCGAGCCCTTATGTGAGGGCTTCTCCAAAGCCATAGGAGAAAATCATGCATTAATTCAAATTATGTATACAATATATTTTACAAGTGGTTTTGATATATCCTATGTTCTCTGATTTTCTTCTGTCAATAATTTCCTCGTATACTTTTATTAATATCATGTATTTCTTATTAATTTACGTATATAATTTTATATAATTCACTAGGGTCAACGTTCTTTTTGGGTACAAGTCTCTTAATGATACATAGGCTAATTGTTTATTTTTTTTGGACCTATTTTACTTAAAATAAATATAATCTTATGTGATATGTTAAATTTATTATATAATAAAAAAGAGTTTAAATATTAGGTATTATAGATCAAGTTATCTTAATTTATATATTTATTTTAATGAGATATCTATTTATATTTATTTTAACGAGATATCTAATTACATCAAATATTTTTTTATTTAATATTCCTCTAAAGTTGCGGTTCGGATGATCCTAATGTTTTTTTTTTCGAGAATATGATCCTAATGTTCATGGATTATTTTTCAGGTGAGGTTCATTGAGAAGTCAGTACACTTATCAGTTTCTCAAAATAAATAAAAAAGAAAATTGTACGTGCAACAGTGCAAATATCTTCCGTACACTTTTTCAGGCCCATTCCCGTAGAGCTGAACCTCTATGTAATCTAGCGTGCGAGGATCCACTATAGTTTGCACTAACTCAATAAGTACAAGTCCAATCATCCCCTCTATTTTATGACACCTTTAAGATCTGTTAATGGATCCTCTTCTGGCAACATTCCCATTAAGGTTGGGTCACAGATAAATTACTATCATGTCCACACATATCATTGAATTATAACAATTTTTTGTTTCATGCGGTTATATTTTCACGTATACTAATATAATGTTATCTAGCTTTAGCCATAGAATTTAAAATTAATATGATAATGATGTAACGCCTCCCAAAAGTTTAAGCTAATAAGAAAGATATAGATTTTACTATTTAATTTATATCTGAATACTAACTCTTGAGTATGGGCTAAACTTCTCCTCAATGAATAAATTCAATACGTAAAATATTTAATTAGATGAAAACCATGTCAAGATTCGAAATCAAGAATTCTGCTTTAATACTACGTGAAATCATAATTTATCTAAAAAACTTAAGTTAATAAGAAGATATAGATTTTATTATTTATTTTATATTAGAATAAATCTTCTCATCAGCTATTGTGCCAAACCCCACATCCCACACTCTATGTGTAAACCAGCTTCATCTCTCCCTCTTTTGAGGAGAGAGAGAGGTTTGATGAGAGCTTGATGGGAGTGAGAGAAGGGGTCCGATGAGAGAGAGAGGTCGAAGAGAGAGAGAGATGTCGAAAGTGATGGGTCTAGCATATTAAAAAAAAAATTTGTCAGGTGTGGGTGTAATAGAGGTGAATAATATATGACTTATAGCAAAATATTTTATATTATAACATCATCTGCAACAGAATAGTAATTGAAGTCCGAGCTGGAGTCCTTTTTTTTTTATAACTAAACAAATCCAATAACAAATAATGTGTTTATGCACGGACTGTGTTAACTTCAATAGATATATTTCATGTGTGTTTAGATATTAGGGTTTGCCCGCTCGACCAATCTGAACACTCGGATTTGCATACAGCTACGTACCACCTCTCCCCCAACCGGAACACTCAGCTAAATTAGAGAATTTAAGCATCCTATATAGTTCATTTCAAGAGTTAAAAGGCGTCCAATATAATCGGGGCCAATACAGTAAGAGGACCACTGGTCCAGAATGTATAAACTAATCTCAGGGAAAAAAAAAAAAGAGGAAGACGTGTGGATGCTTCTTTAACCACATAATCTCACTAAAACAAAATTTGTTTTAGATCACAAAGGACGCAACTTTTTACAAAAGCAAATATACCTGTAGGGAAAATAATAAAGCACAGCACTAAGTTGTGAGTTATTGGCGCAGCCATTAACTATTGGAGGAAAGAAGAAGATAATGGCCTATAGGCGTGGCCAAAAACAAATTCATCTACGATAGACACCTTGAATAGCTACTCCACCAACAGGAATGAGACCAAAAGACTTTGAATATATATATATGAAGTCTTTGCCATCAGAAAAATATATAGACCCTTCTGGTAGATTTCTCTGAAAGATAAAAACAAAGGAAAAAAGCTAACTAAAGTTGAATCTTTTTGCTAACTTTTGATACTTTTTAACATTATCACAAGGACTTCATTGCAATGTAATACCAGTGTGCATATAAAAATTATTATATATACTGGTTTTGGTTAGATTTCTTCCCACTAATAACAGGATGGCCAGCACCATATTTGCCATCTGACCCACCACTGCATGCCGAGAAGAGAGAGTGGTGGGGCATGATACAGCAGGACAAAGCCTGCTTCAGGGGACGATTGAGTTTTATATTTGAACAAGATTTGCTGGAGGGTGTCGAATAAAGGAAAGTCTCAGTAATGGCAGGAAATAATTGTGAGGAATGTGATTTTCCTTATTCAACAGCTACTCGAGGGGGTATTTGACGCAAAACAGGGAGGGTGCTAGATTAGGTTTCCTTTCACAAGAAGCCATATCTTGAAACCTTGACTCCATCACTGAGACATTAGACATTAGACACAACATTTGAAAATGCTTCTTTGGTATAATTATTATATAATATGTTGAGTATGGAGCCAGATTGAGAAGTCTTTTATAAACGGATAATTTGACTGCAAAAAGATAAGCTAACTGCAATAACGAGTTGTCGGATCGAATTCCATGGCCTTTCGGGAGTTCAAGCTTATCCTCTAATTAGAGTGTGCTGTAATTATATTTTTTCTGGAAAAAAAGAAATGGATTCTACCTATAAAAGATGAATATAGGGCGCTTGAAATTTGGGAGAGAGCTAAAACATATGATATGCAAATATTCTGAAGATAAAAGCACTTGTGAATAAACACCATTGTTAGTTTTCATTGTTCTGTAATAACCCAGATTAAAATCATCCGCTTGGTAAGTGTGTATGTATGTGAGAGCACATGCATATGGAGACCCTGCGATTCCTACAACCTATCTTCCACGCTGAATCGTGCTTTGTTCTATTGCCTTCTTACGAAACATAATTGTAGTTCTGCAAATTTATTCGATTCATATATGTGACACCTAGGTCTGCATTTTCTCTCTGTACAAGTGCGAAAAAAGTGATTCAACTGTTAAAAAAAAAAAAAACGAGCGTGGGTCCTTGCCGGGGAGGATGGTGGGCAGTTAGATTCACATGCTGTATTGTAGTTGTTAAGATGGGTGTTACAAGGGAGCTGGTGATTGAATCTAAGCTCTTCTCTATAGTGAAGGAAGGTGGTTTGATCTATATCATCGAAAGAGGTAGAAAGTTCAAGTAGGACTTATTGCTTGGTTTGGGCACTGCACAATGGCATGAGAGTCTTGAAGGATAGTGCGAAAGGAGAAAGGAAAGATTTTTATGCGTCTACAAGGGAAGGTTATCGGAGTTTCATTGCTAAATGACGCTCAAATATCCGAGGCAGATTTTTGGAGGTGGCAGTGTATGGTGATGGGAATCGTCATAGTTTTATTCTTATACCTGAAGATGAGGGGGGAAGGGGATGGAATAGAATGAGGGAGGTGTTGAGAGAGGTTTCTGTGGTGGACAGAAGCAGAGACGGAGGTGGTGGCGATGTACGGAGGAGGAAGTGGGGGGAAAATGTGTACGGGAAATCTTATAAAGAAGCTCTCTCGACAGCGGGGATTTCTGAGGTGCCGTTTGGGGCTGGAAGGGGAGGGCCTGACGGAGACAAGCATCGAGCCACTCGTGGTTTTCATCAGGAGAGAGAAATTGCCAATGACGTGCGAGAAGTGCTCTGCATGGTGAGGGAGTTGCAGGAGCAGTTGGGGCAGTTACAAGGGGAGGTCGAAAAGGTGATAAGATATGTTGGGGTTTGAGGAAAGGGATGACATGGTGCGTCTTGGGGGGGGGGGGGTAGTTAGCAGGGTAAGATGGGCCCCAATGGGCCAAAAATGGCCCAGGCCCTTGGGAAGGGCCAATTCAAGAGCTGGGTCGGGTCTGGGCCCAAGCCCAAGGTCCGGAAAGAATGGAGGGCTCGTTCAGGCTTTATGGGTGCATGAGGAAAGTCTCTCTGCTGGGGGTGTCGTCAAGCCGCCACCTGAAGGTGGTGGACTTGCCGGAGTCTTCCACGCAACGACACCAGAAAACGCCAATGAAGATGGCAGAACTATCGGAGGTAGTTTTGAGTCGGCAGGAGAAACAGAAATCGCCAACAGTGCTAGAGGTGGACCTCCCACCCCCACCAAGTGTTTTTCTACCGCTGGGAAGTGCACAGAAATTGCTGATGGAGCCTGGGGGTGGAGACAAGGGTCTGGTGAGCACTATCAAGGTGCCCAGTGATGTTGTTCTAGTGGAAAAGTGCGAAGGAGACTCGAACAGTGAAGATTTATTTATTTCTTATGAAGAGAACTTGCAGAAGCTTGTCCCAATATTGAGTGATACTCCCAGTGAACTCTCAGAGTCTAATGTTGGGGATCTTGGTTTTCTCAAAGAAGAGTTGTTGGAGGAACGATAGATTTTTTCATTGCACCCTACTCCTCTACAGTGTATGTTTCCAGATCAGTCAAGTGTATCAGATTGGGTGTTAAACATGGTGAAAGAAATTCAGGAAATGGTGGGTTTGAAGTATGAAGGTTATGAGGAGTAGTTTATGGCACTACTTACCGCCATTGAAGTGGGACATCAACAACAAAGGAAAACTGGAACCAAGAAACAGAAGGAACTTAAGAGATTGACCTGGTCCATGACTGAAGGCAATTCCAATAGGGATAGGACTAAGGGAAAGGGGCTAGCCTATCCCAAATGAAACCAAAAATAATATCTTGGAATGTCCATGGACTAAACGGGGCTAGCAAGTGCCTGCAATTAAGAAACTTGATACGAGGGTGGAAGGCAGATATTTTTTATTTACAGGAGATGAAGTTGAAAGTTATAAATACAAATATTGTTAGAAGTATATGGAGTTGTACACATGTGGACTGGATTTATTTGGTAGCTAATGGGGCTTCAGGTGGTGTGTTGGTGATGTGGGATCAACGAGTGGTGGAAAAAAGGGAGGAGTTTATTGGGTCTTTTTCGGTAGCATGTTCCTTCAAGAGTGTATCAGATGGTTTTTTATGGGCCTTTGCAGGTGTATACGAACCTAATTCAGACAATGAGTGGAGTGTATTGTAGGATGAATTAGCTGGGGTGCACAGTTGGTGGGACCTTCCATGGTGTATTGGTGGAGATTTTAATGTAACAAGATTTCCCAGTGAATGTTTTGGTAATAGAAGAATGCATCCAACAATGTCAAATTTCTCGGAATGCATTTTTTTACTTGAATTTACTAGATTTACCAATGGCGGGGGGATTATGTACGTGGGCCAATAATCAGACGTGGTCTCGGTTAGACAGGTTCTTAATTTTCCCGCAGTGGGAAAATCTTTTCCCAGAAGTTTGGCGCAAGAGATTGGAGCGACTGTGTTCGGACCATTAGCCTATCATACTGGATTGTGGTGGGATCTAAAGAAGACGTGGGTACTTTAAGTTCAAAAACATGTGGCTGAAAACGGAAGGTTTTGTGGATAGGGTCAGACAATGGTGGTCGTCTTATCAGATCCAGGGAACTCCTAGTTTTACGCTTGCAGGTAAATTGAAAGCTCTAAAACAAGACTTAAAGCTTTGGAACCGGCAGTCCTTTGGGGACATTGGAGAACAAAAGAAATGCAAGACAAGGGAGATTCAGGAGTTGGAAATGGTACAAGAGTATAGGGCCTTAACATAGGAGGAATTGGCTCTAAAGCTAGTGCTTGTTGCAGATCTCGAGAGAATTGTTCTATTAGAAGAGATTTCGTGGCGGCAAAAGTCAAGAGCATTATGGCTGAAGGAAGGCGATAGTTGTACTAAGTTTTTTCATAAGGTAGCCAATTCTCATAGGAGATCAAATAATATTGAGTCTTTGAAGATTGATGGGGTAGAATATAAGGATGTGCAAAAGATTAATGAGCATGTAGTCAATTTTTTTATCACTTACTTACAGAACAGGAGAGTTGGTGGCCTAAGCCCGATGGGCTAGTTTTTGACTCTATAGGGTCTATGGATGGCATCCATTTGGAGAGACCTATGGAGGAGGTTGAGGTTTTTTATGTGGTGAGGAAAATGGCTAAAGATAAGGCTCCGGATCCTGATAGGTTTTCTATGGGGTTCTTTCAAGCATGTTGGGATGTTTTAAAGAATGATCTCATGAAGGTGTTTCAAGAGTTTCATTCGGCTGGACAATGCAAGAAAAGCCTAAACGCTACTTTCCTAGCTTTGATACCGAAATCGGTTGGGGCTTCGGAGATTATGGAGTATAGACCCATTAGTCTTATAAATGGGGTATACAAAATCCTTTCCAAAGTTCTTGCAAATCGTCTTAGTGAGGTAGTGGGAAAGATAATTTCAAAGCCTCAAAATACTTTTGTAATTGATAGACAGATTCTAGATGCGGTCCTTAGTACAAATGAATGCCTAGATAGTAGACTGAAAGCTGGCACTGCAGGGGTTTTATGCAAGTTAGACATAGAGAAGGCGTATGACCATGTTAATTGGGATTTTTTACTCGATCTTCTGGGGAGGCGTGGTTTCGGGGAGAGATGGAGATCATGGATCCGTTGGTGTATATTTACAGTGAAATTCTCAGTCCTAATTAATGGAAGCCCAGTAGATTTTTTTCACAGCACCCGAGGCCTAAGACAAGGAGACCCGTTGTCCCCATTACTCTTTGTTATTGTAATGGAAGCTTTGAGTAGAATGACTTTAGCTTTGGATGCTAATGGGCATGTGACTGGTTTTTCGATTGGAACCCCAGGTGGGGGACTTATTAATATTTCATATTTATTGTTTACATATGACACTCTTTTCTTCTGTGAGGATGACCATAATCAAGTGCGAGTTTTGAAAGCCCTTCTACTTTGTTTTGAAGCAGCTTCTAGTTTGAAAGTGAATTTGGAAAAATAAAAAATGGTGCCTATAGGAGGTGTGCAAAGTATAAGATAGTTGGCAAATATTCTGGGGTGTAAGATTGCCCCATTCCCTATAACCTATCTTGATCTTCCGTTGAGGGCCGTATCGAGAGTGGCTTCATTATGGGATACAGTGATTAAGAAAGTAGAATGCCAACTAGTAGGTTAAAAGAGAATGTATCTGTCAAAAGGAGGAAGGATTACCCTTATAAAGAGTACATTATCTATCCTGTCGACATATTTCCTATCCCTATTCCATATTCCAGCAAGTGTGGCACTTCGTATTGAGAAACTACAACGAGATTTCTTGTGTGGTGGAATAGGTGAGGAGTTTAAATTTCACTTAGTTAGGTGGGAAAAGGTATGTTGTTCTCTCTCTAATGGTGGTTTGGGCATTAGAAGTCTGAGAATTTTTAATCGAGCTTTACTTGGAAAATGGCTATGGAGATATCATAAAGAACCAGACGCTTTATTGAAGTTGGTGATTGAGAGTAAATATGGTGGAGAATGGGGAGGTTGGTGTATCAAAGAAGTGAGAGAGGCACATGGAGTGAGTTTGTGGAAAGATATAACAAAATGATGGGGGGTCTTCTCTCGACATACAAGATTTTGTCTAGGGGATAGGACAAGAATCAAATTCTGGTTTGATACTTGGTGTGGTAACTGTGCCTTAAAGGCAATTTCTTGCTCTATTCAGGGTTGCAAGTGCCAAAGATGTTTCAGTTGAGGAAGTTATGGTGATAATGGGAGAACAAATCCAATGGAACATCAACTTTAACCGGGCGGCTCATGATTGGGAATTGGACAATTTTACAGCTTTTTTCAGCCTCTTGTATTCACTCAAATCGAGAAACCAGCGCGCTGATTTATTGTGGTGGAATGCTACAGCTAAAGGTAAGTTCTCCGTTAGCTCATTTTATAAGGCTTTAACACAAGAGTCTCCAACTCAATTTCCATGAAAAATGATTTGGAGACATAAGGCACCTCTTAAAGCAACATTTTTTGTGTGGACCGCTTCCTTGGATAAGATCCTCACAATAGATAATTTGAAGAGAATGAGGATAATCATTACAGATTGATATTGTATGTGTAGGAGCGAGGGTGAATCAATGGACCATCTTCTACTATATTGTGAGGTAGCTCGAGGGATATGGAACAAGGTATTTAGTAGGCTAGATTTGGGCTAAGTAATGCCCAAGCAGTAGACGCGACATTGGCTAGTTGGACAAACTTGAGAGGTAATCAACAGATCAAGGCGGTATGGAAGATGCTTCCTATTTGCATCATGTGGTGTGTGTGGCGGAAGCGTAATGATCGGACATTGGTGAATAAAGAGAGATCGATGAAGGAACTTAAAGCTTTCTTCTTTAGAACTCTTTGTACTTGGACCATTGCATTCAATTTTAACGGCCAAGATTTCCATGATTTCCTTGTATCTATGGCCCCTACTTAGTTTAGAGCATTATTTGTACTGAACATGACTTTTGCCTATTCTTTTATTAATATACTTTTTACTTACCAAAAAAAAAAATCATCCGCTTCGTACTGAAGTCACTCGCTAATTCCTTTATTTTTACATTGTCAATGAATGGGGATTTCTTACAAATTACAATGGCTCCAAGGAAATCTACTTGTAGTCTTAAATGGTCTAAACCCAATTGTTGCATGATCCCGTGAGTCATTACATAAACACCACCACTTCAATTGTCAATCATCTAAAAAACTTCAGTGTCTTGTTCTTTGAAAAGTGTTTTTAAGCTGAATCTTTCCACGAAAATCTTGGTCAAGACGGAAAAAAAGAAGAAAAGAAACAAGTTTTATGCAAACCATGTTCTCAATGAGTATTTCGAAAATAGAACCAATTGGGCCCTAAATAATCACACCCGCACATGCAATGATATGAAGATCTAAGATCCCGTGTACTTGAACTATGCCTATTGTTCTAGTCAATAAAATTCTTCATTACTTTCAAAAAATGACAAAGATCCAAAGGTTCCACACCAAGAAGATAAAAAAGATGTGCCTCTCGTATCCTAGAATTAGTTACATCACAACCCTTTATTAGGTAAATTACTAATATCATAACCCCAGAAAGCCAAGAATATGACTCACTAATCACACCCCTCCAGGAGTGTATAAATGAAATAGATACAAATAGCTCAATTCAATATACTATCTACCAATGCAGAACCAACCAACAAAAGGCAAGAGAGAGAAATAATCTGCCTACCAAAGCAGGAAAGAGACACTATTAGTCAAAATCAGCATGTGGATAGCATACCACATGTATGACTGAATTTACTATATCTCCAGACTGTTGAATCTATCAGCCCAAATTTGAATCTGCCAGCAAAGTATCAGCAAGGTTGCCTTGAATATGATCAAAAGGCTTATCTTGGAGGAGGGGGAGGTATGTGGGATTTCGCCATTCCCACCCATGCAACAATTCCAACTGCTAGTATAATCCATCCAAATATGTCATATTTGAGATCGCTACTTTTCTTCTTCTTGGAACTCTGGAAAATAATCATAATTTAATAGCAAGCCCAATAGAAATGAATTGACGCGTATTTGCACCTATTAAGAACTTGAGAAGGAAAAGCTAGATGTTCTCCATATTGGGGAAAATGCATAAGCAACCTCTGAGTGTGTGCGTGCATGTCTATGGTAAAAGCTTCCGACCAGAGGAAAAATGGGATAGACTGTGTTCAAATCATAAAGATGCTCCACACACCAATAACATGCTGAAGAGAATATGCTCATTAATCATAAGTAATATCCAAATAAACAATGTAAACATGAGAGGACTTTCGCTCTAAGACAATTTCCATGTAGTCTAAAGTTGGGCCACAACTAAATTTAGCAATAATCCAGGCAAGAAAATCCTTGCCATGTAATCGACCAGGCAAGGATTTTGGATTGCAAAATTTTTCAGGCAAGAAAATTCAGCAAAATCATTCATCCGCAGACTGGATCAAACGATAGCCTCTTTACTAATGGATTATATAACTGCATGATCATGTTGTAGATGAGAAGACCGACCAGACCCTACCCCAATCAGCTTAACAATCCAATTGGGATCAGTCACAAAATTCGATGTGACATATATTGGAGTGATGTACCAAGATATAGTCCAAACATGCAAAGTTAATCGTATTTTAATCTCACCGGTAACCTACATATATCACATCTCACATAGTCAACAGGTTCTATACACTAAGGTTTATAGAAGCCTCTTACATAAAGTGCAAAACCCCTAGGGGTTGGCTCAAGTGGTAAAGGCCTTGGGCTTGGGGGTATGCTCCCCCCATGTCTAAGGTTCAAGTCACATTGGGTGTAAACAATCTCTAGGGGCCATCGGACTGGAGGATTTTTCCCTTGAATTACTCAAGGTGCACTTTTTTTTCTAGGTAAGCAATTATATTATATTAATACTAATAGGCATAGCCCAAGTACAAATTACCCAACATGCACTTGAGGAAAACTCATTGCCAAGAGCCTGTGCACCCCCAGGATTAGTAGGGATGCTGCTCCTGGATACACCCGGTACCAATTAAAAAAAAAAAAAAAAACATAAAGTGCAACTCCTTTCAATATAATTTAAAATCAAATCGAAGCAACACCTTTTCATTAGAAGCAGCAGAAGATGCACCACCCATAGTCTGTTGACCAAGCCCTTGCTTGTGGATCTCCATGTGCAGTTCTGGTGCCTAATCATATAAAGTAAACAACAGAATCAAATTAACAACATGAAAAACTATCAAGCCAATGGAATTGAAAACTAAAAAAACAAATCAATTGGCACAACAGTGAAATGATGTAAGGCTTAGATTTACATCATTTCACTATATGAAGCAAGGATATCACTGGGAACAACAAAAAAGAATCATAATCTTTGTAAACTTATTTCACCATCAATTCAATTGTAAACCCGAGTTAGGTACTTCTTATGTATACATCCTGTGTACTTGGGCTTTGCCTTCTCTTATGAAAAGAACTTCTTGATTACCTATAAAAAAAAATTATTTCGCCACCAACAATTGCCCATAAATCATAAATGTAGCACCTCATTAAATCATCTGAAGTCCAATTTTGTGAGACGAGATCCCCACTTCATCCACCTATGTCCAACCAAATCAATTGTGATACCCCATATGATAAGGATAAGGGAGGTGATGTATGAGATCCCACATTACTTGGGAATGAAAAGTTTTTGCTCTTTAAAATGTTCCAATGGGGCTCCAATTGTATCATTGACAAGTCCTTTTGGAGTATAGGCCATGTGGTTTAAGCTTTCCATTGGGGCGTTACATCAATCCTATGGCCCAAGCCTATCCCAACTCAACACATTGCAGGTTCTTTAACCTGCCTGCTTAAATCCCGACACCACTATCTATATAATTAACTGCGTCGCCAGTAAAACAGAGAACAATATCAGCTTTCTTGAGCAGCATGGTATTTGCCTTGCTTGTGTTCATCTAATAAGAGGTACACACACTAGGTAAGATGACACTGGCATATACTTGTAGAACCTTTACCACCACAATCCTACTTGGTCTGAATATCTCATCACAATCCCAAGCCCACCAACCCAGAACAAACCTTTTAGAACCATTTACTGCCATAGCAGGATTGAAAAACAATATAAAGTAACCACCTTTACTGCATAGAGAAAAGTTCTTCACGCTTCAAACTTCCAACCAACTAGTAAGCCCTATAATCTCAGATGGATAATTATTACTACCACACAAGCTCACAAAACAATTTAAAATAAACAAACTAACAAAACAATTAGATATCCTCTTTCTTCCAGGCAGTGCAAGTCACCATATTAAAATGCAGTGTAATAGGTAGTATGGTCCAAGTGAAATAACAGTTAAGACTTAAAAATCACCTTAGCAGTGACTTCTAAAGACTTGCGATAGAGCTCATTAGCAGGATCCTACAAAAACAAACTCCAATGTAAAGCTTCTATGAGCTTTTAGGACGTCAAAGTACAGTAAAATTTGAAGTGTTGGGAACTAGAAAATTTACCTCATCAACTGCCTTTTGGTAACAGTCATGCGCCTTATCAAAAGAACCCTTTGCTTCATCAGGGTCGGGAGTGAGAAATGCTTGGGAGGTGTAGGCGTTTCCCAGGCACCATAGAGCATCATGCTTTACTGGATTGATAACCAAAGCCTCCTCCAACTTCGAAACGGCATCTATAAAATTCAAATTTCAAGTCCATAAATACGAAGTTAAAAAATTCTTTGAAACAGAGGTTCCAGTTCAATTATGAATGCTTAGAATACCACTAATCATTAGCTTCGAGTCGGCAACATTTTGAAATTGCGACAATTCAAGCAACGCTCCCCCCCACTTGGTTAGATTCTGCAGTTACACGGACCCAAAAAACAATTTCACAACCCACACATTCTACAACTTGAAGTAACAATAACGAAAACAAGAAAAACGACCAATCAGCTAATATCTGCGAACCCCATAGGGTTAAAACAAATAAAATGGGAATTAACTCCAGCGGAAACAAACAGTTTCACCGATAGAAAGAAAATACCTCAATACTTACATCCATAAACACCCACACACGCAAACAAACACATAAAACAGGTATTTAAATGCGTTTGTAAAGAATGTTGCAAATGATCAATAGCAAATTGATATTAACAGACATAAGAGGATGAGTGAGAAGGAGATACGAACATCGGCATCGAGAGGGTTTTTGGCGTGGTTAGCTTCGGCAGTTTGGCGAGCGTGCTCGAACAGGAGAAGCCGATCGAGGTCATCCTGAGAGAATTCCATGATGGACTGGCTGAGAATAGTCTTTGTGACGTCGTAACAGGTTTCTAGGGTTTAAAAGGAGAACCGTGACGGCCTTCAACTGAAATGTGTTCCTTGAAATGGTGACGCGCTTCTTTAAGGTTTCCGCTGCTCGCACGTGGGAAGCAACATGGACCGGTGTGATCCACAACAAAACAAAACCCATGAACTGGGGAAGTTCAGCCCAAAGAACTACCGAGTGCCGACTAACAGAGGTACGGTTGTAATTTGCAAACTTAAAAAAAGATTTTTGTTTTTGTTTTTCCCGAATTAGTAAACTTCAAAGTTTAAAGAGTTGAATACACCTATAATTTTTTTATAATTATTTTTAAATTTATTTTTAAATAATCAATAAAATCATACTACTCTATTTAAAATAAATCTAATATTACAAAACTACACTCTATATCACGTAGAATTGTAAAATAGTTGTAAGGTTATCATTTTTTTTTTTAATGTAAACTGTCTTAGAAAACAAAATAGTTGTAAATTGAAGCCACTAAAAATATTGCTTTTTTTTATTCATCCCTCAATCCACATAAATAAAAATCGGGAGTGGAGGAGTTAATATTGGTATGAGTTTGGGGCTCAAGGCCCATCAACCAAACCAAAGATCCAAGTCACCCTTTTTATTAGAGGAGTAAAATTAGAGAGCAACTATTGTAGTGGTGTACACATTACATACCTTACATGATTATTGTTTTTGTTTTTCCTTCAAAACGTTCATTTTGTTTTCAATAAGGCCTTGTTTATTTTTAAGACTAAAACTCAAAATTTTAAAAATCTATCATCTCATCATTATAATTTTTTCAAATTCCTATACAAAATAAAATAAATAATTTAACTTTTTTAAATTTCAAAATAAATATAATATTAAAAAATATATTCTAACAATATTTTATTTAACTTTTTAACTTTAATCATAACTTATCTCATCTCATCTTATCTATAAAAACAAACGACAGCAATGAGTTTTCTTCTCCATTTGAATTTGTCATTTCTCTCTTTGTGCACATTCTCTCTCTCTCCAATCTCTCTCGTTGTCCACCTTTTTTCTCATGGATTTTTATCATGCCATTACAGTGGAACAAGAAACCAGAGCCATCTTCACTGATCTCTACCTTTTTTCTCTCTCTTTTTTCCCTCCCAAATCCCTCTTCTCCCCCTCCATCTCTTTTTGTTCTGTACATAAATACAAAATAAAGGTACGACCAGCCAGTACTATTTCTTGATCTTAATCGATAAGTATTGCATGCTAATTCCACACCCACGGTACCAAGCTATCAACCATAACATAACTCTCTTTTACACCCACAAACACACACAGGGGCAGAGGGAAATCAAACGTGTAGGGGTGGGGGGAGACGCGGGCTGGGGATGGGGGAGGAGGAAACCAAACGTGCTGTTTTCAAATGTGTGAAGTCAGAGAGAGGGAACGTAGGTATTTTTGTGGGGAGTTTTTAGTCATTTCACTTAAGCCACAAGGGGTGTGATCCGACTGCTCCCGAACAGTGGCTGCTTTCCAGATTTTTTCTTATTAGAGAGGGATAAACCTCACATTATAGATATGGAGAACTTGGTGATTAGATAATTCCGATACATCAGGGATAAGCCTTCTAACAGCTAAACATTGCCCAAATTAATCAGTTTATAATATTCATCTAATATTCTTCATGCTTATATATAAGAGTAATAGATAACTTTCGATCGATCGAATGAAGAATTCTTAAATTATTATATCTCATACATTATTGACTTAAGCATCGGAGGTGTCACAGGCGTTTCATGCTGCCTAATTAACAATTTGCAGGTTAACGATTACAACCGGCAGTGTGACATGTCTTTTACAGGGAGTGTTACTCCCATTGACATTCGGTGCCAAAATGACACCGAACAGTGTATTCATTTTTTTTCATGCATGTGTACATGTTTTTTATACTAAAAAAAAACACACATTTCAATACACATATTCGGTACACTTCCTCGTTAAATCTAGCATTTTCTAATGGACCAATATAGATAGGATCGTGATTGTTGCAATTCTCGGTTTAACTCTGTTTTAAATAGATGACGACTGCATAAAATTAATCTAAAAAAAAAAAAACAGTATTTTTTTATAAAATAACACTATCACATTAATCAATTGTAAAATGGGTTCTATGAAAGTATCATTAGTCTTCACATAAATATTCTTATGGGTCCTAACTTTTATAGTAGGACCCATTATGTGATATCAATGTATGGTTATAAGATCATGCTACCCTGCTGCCCAACATGTAGCACTGAATATGTCCCCTAATTTAATTGTACTTTTTTTTCTTTCAAATATTTTTTTCACATTTAAAAAAATACAAACTCACCAATAATTACTTTCTTAATCATTAAAAATAAATAAATTAAAATACACGAGCGGTCAAATCCAAGAAGCAAAACAAAGGGGCATCCAAGCATTTTCCATAATTATATAATAATGCCAGATATATTGGTCTAAAATAAGGCTAAGAATGTACAGATCCAAGAAGAAGAAGAAGAAGACGATAATTGTCCATACAAGCCCAAGAAGTGGATGTCTCAACTGTCAGGACGAAGGACTCTGACAATATGACTTGCCAACTCTCAACTTCGGCAGCTACGCCCATATCCTAAGGAAATAACAGTCACTGTTCTTAGATGCAACTTGTGATTCCAAAGGAAATCATAGCCTCTTCTTCGTAAGAAAGTAATTGGATAAGATTTCATCCAAACAAACTTGGGATAATAAAGCAGAGAAACTCCATTTGTAAAGGAAAGCTGCAGGCAAGACTTTAGGACAGCCTCCTATCATGTAACAATGTCAAATAGAAGCTGATGTAAGAAAAGTCCTGATTCGTTGCAACAGCTCAGCCTTCACCGAATCAGGAACAGAAGCTGCATAAACACAACCAATGCAGACAATAATTTCGCAAGGCGGATAAGTGTAAAAATACACACATTTAGAGCGACAGAGATAAAATAGCACGTGTCAATGTATGAAGTAATGTACATAAAAGCATCAATCTAAAGCAGTGACTGAAAAGCGAACCATAACCCACGGTTAGAAAACCAAATGAGGTTTCCGAATTCTTTTTGGGCTCTTTATGATTAAGGATGAAGATAGCTCATTCAAGCAGAAATGGAGTTAATTAAAGTTCAGCATTCAAACATTGACAGCAAATATGGAAAACACTCGAACAGTTAAATCCTAGATAACAACCAACATTACAACTTTAGTAAACTTATTTGTGTGAGTAACATGACATTTAAGATACCGAGCAATTTGGCAGTCCCTGAATGAACTATAAGACCCAAAGCACGAAGTCATTTGACATCCAATTTACGTGTTTTAGTTGTAACTAATAATTCATATATCATTCAACTTAGGTTACTCTAATTACCATCATCATGACTAGAACTAATATCAGTTTGAAAGCTGGAATAATTTAATTTCAAGAAAGACTTCTAAAATGATGATCATAGATGAAGAAGTGATCTTGTTTATAAGTGAAAAGTTAAGAGTGTATGAGTATCTATGGAAGAATAGAAAAGGAAATAAACCCACCTCTTCCCTTAGGAGTAATAACTTGCACAAGGTCATCCACGGTTACATTATTCCTTCCCTTCTTCCTTGCAAATGCCCTGAGCAAATAAATTGCAAACAGGTTTTTCTTATGGAAATTCACGAAGTGAGTATATGCAGTTCATGGTATTGCACAACAGCATAAGTTATGCTAGGAGACCAATAAGAAATTATAAGTAAATTGAAGCATTCAAAACTCGAAATGGGGTTCTAACGCAGACTCAAGATCCAAAACCAAGAAATTGCCGTGCTATCTAATTAGGTCCACCGTTTTTGTCCAAGACTGCTCTAAAATATATACTAGAACGAATGAATTGGTTTTGTCCGGTTCAGTATCAAAAGAGAATGCCCCGGCTTGTAACAATAACCCTTTCTTACTCAATTGTAAAGATGACTGGAATTTCTAGATATCTAACTCCACTGAAAACAGTGGATTAGAGAGGGAAAATAAATTAACACAAGGTAAAGATGGTAACAGCTGAAACAATCAAACTATGAGCCGTTTGATTAAAAACGACAATAATGACGATGAGACTGATAAGAGATAAGAGGGGAACCTGCAAAGAGCTTTCATTTCGTCTCTCCAACCACATTCTATAAGCCTCTCCCTCAAAAGCTCCTTTAATCGCTCTTTTTCACCGCTCTCAATCATCTGCACGCGTGTAACCAAAATAGATTTCACAATTCTCACAGACCAATCAAACAATGTCTGAAAACCGACACAAAACAATCTAGACTAAGTCCTCTTCTTAAGATTATAAATTAGAAACATGCGGAGAAATAGCCAACAAAAAGGGGAGAAAGAAATATAAAATTGTACAAAGAACCAAAGAGTTGAGAGAGGAAGGACCTTGATGTTGACGATTTCTTACAGAGTGGGTAGACAAGGGAGAAAGAAATATAAAATTGTAAAAAGAACCAAAGAGTTGAGAGAGCAAGGACCTTGATGTTAATGATTTCTTGAAGAGTGGGTTGATGATCTTGATCCTCCTCCGCATCAGGTGTCGGTGGGCGATTAATCGAAGTCTTCCTTTTGCGCACAAAACGAAAATATTGATTCGCATATGATTTTCGACATAATCCATACTGAAAGGAAATTTAGAGTGGCTCTTGAAAATTGGTTGATTCAATTGGTGACCAGTAGGAACTTACATTTTATCGGATGGGATGCTGATGAAACTGTGTCCCAAGCTTCGCGCTTGCAACTCGGAGCCGGAAACGTGTAGGTGCGGGAAGGAGTCGCGCAAATAGTTACGGATTCTGTAGAGATGCGCGTTGATGTTAAGTCGGTCTGCGATTGAATCCGACAGAGACTAGATCCCAAACATTTATTTTTTGTTTTTGGGCAGTAAATTGTGTGGCGCGACGATAACTCATGAAATGGCTGCGTATGAGGCTAATGAGGGCAAATTTTGGGTATATTTCTTGAAAGAAAAAGGATTTTTTTGTTTTTTATTCTAAGCAAGCAAGCTTCTCATTAAAATAAAAGATGATACATGTAATGGGTTCGCCAACAAATATTCCAATACAACAACTATAGTGCAAAAGTGGTGATAAAAATGAAAAAAAAAAAAGTTTTGAGACCAATTTCTTGGTCACTACCCAAGTCCTACAAAGAAGATATTGTCTTAAGAGAAGTTCAAAAGGTAAGCCACCGCTAGAGATGGAGTAAGCGGGTGCACTACAACCCGTTGTTTTGAAATATTTTTTGGAGAGATCCTTAATCCCTTTAACAAGATCACTGGTTAGAGAAAGTGATAATCCGGATCGACCGGCATCAAAAGAGCAGATCTATGGCGGAGGGAGAGTCAACCCGCACCTCTGGAGTAGCGTGTGAGGGTCAAGCGCCTGTGGTATGAAGGTGGGGTAGGGCCGATTTGAAGGATCGAAGGGTGGAGAATTTGCTGGTGCGGCGCTTGTAGCCGGTGGAATTGTTGGAGGGCGGCGGCGCGTGAAGGCCACTCGCGGAAACAAGCCACGCGTGAGGGCCATGCACCGACAATTTCGGTGCGGTTCCGCATTGTCCCAGCAAATCGGCGGCAGGGAAACTTCATGGTGAGGCGCGTGTTGACTTTTCATGACCAAAGTGCAGCAGATCTGAAAAAATCTAAACCGATGGAAAAAAAAACTACCTTATAGATATATTCACATATAAGTAGTAGAAAGGAAAAGGAGATGGAGAGGAAGGTGGAGCCGAGACTCACCTTCCTCTCTGGCGAAAATGAAAACGAACGGAATGATGAGTTTTTTTTTTTTTTTTCCCTAGAGAGAAGTCAGAGCTTCTTTTTCTAGAAAAGCAGATTCTTTTATCTCTGCTTTTTGAAAGAAAAATGAATTTATTTTGAAAAAATAAATGTTTTAGTTGAATTTATTTACGTTTTTCATAAAATTTGCACAAATTATTTTCATATATTTTAATTTATAAAAAAAATTAAAATTAAAATTCATTATAAATCAAATCATGTCTTATTAGTTAATTGCATCATTTTACATATATAAGCTTTATTCTCTTTAATATTAATAATCTCAATATATAGCATAAAAATCTACCAATAAACGTCATGGTTTAGGAATTTATATTTATAACTCTCACTTCCATTTTCACTCTCAAGATCTCTCATATTGGTTCAGTTTTTATAACCTAAAGTTGTAACAGAACCGCTTTTAAGCGGTAGGGCCAATTTTTCTCAAATAACAACCTTCCTAGTACATGTTGCCTCCTCGGAAATTACACCAAATTCAAATTACACTCGTTCACATAGGAAATAAAAGGCAATCAAATAGGAAATCGATCTCATCTTCATGGGAACCTCAACTTTGCTATGCTTCCAGTTTCACCGCTGAACAGAGTTCCACCGCCAACAGTCCACCTCCACTAGTCCGTCGCCCACTACGCCCACATGAAAGTTGTCCACAAATTCTGGGGCGAAATTACCAAATCTGTAGAAAAGAAATCCAATAAAGAATGAGAGAAATACATCATAGTTAATTAAACTTGCCTTGATATTAATGTTGAAGACAAAAATGAGAGAGAGAGAGAGAGAGAGAGAGAGAGAGAGACTATTACCTTCCTGTGTTGCCGATCGAAAAAGAGATGCCCAAATCTAAGTATTTATTGCAGGTGAGGAGGAGAAAAAACACCAGCAAAATGTAAGAAAAAGATTTCCCCCTCACATTTGTAGAAAAAAAAGAGGTAAAGAACAAGAACAAAATCTTTTTAAAAAAATTAACTTACAAGCTTTTAGATTCAGATCTATTAAAAAAATCGACTCAGAAAGTAAAACACTTCAAAGAAATTCCCATGTAAATCAGAGGAGAATGGGGAGATAAGGAGAGAATGGGTGCGTGATTCTATGCTGTGGGGGCACATGATAGTGGGACTGAGTTGGCTACGTGGAAGTCACCCATTGGAGGGCCGTTGGTTGGGAAAAACAGATGAACTGGTTCTAAGGATTTCTCGAGTTGTAAAACTAATGGAGTGGCTCTGACTCCCTCTCCTTTCACGTGGTCTTAGCCTATGTTGGCGATATCATGCTCATTCGCTCCTCTCCTCTTAGTCCATGATGCACTCTACTTCTCTTATTACCACTCTACTCTTGTCCTCCCCTCTCAATCCATGTTGAACTCCTCCCGCTCCCCCACTCTTGTCCAAAGCCGAGCCTTTTGAGTTTGCTTCTCTTCGCATCGCTGATATAAGTAATATTCTTTCCCACCATTACCTACAAGTGAGAGTTTTAATTTAAAACATTGATTGATAAGTGAAATAATTAGAATATCCAATATCTTACACATAATAATTTAATATATATATCTTACACATAATAGGTATTATTTATTTCTCGTGATATGGATAGGATTGTTATCTTATAAAGTGGATCACATAATATTACCAAACAATTAATACAATAAAGAAATTTATATCGACAACAATAAATATTCTAAGATTCACTTTATATATGTATATATATATATATATTTCCATGAGTTTAGAAACCATGCTCACACTATATGAAATTCAAATATTATAAGGAAATAAATTATCTTGAGTGACATTCAATGAGATTAATGCTATTTATTATCATTTTAAATTTGTTGATGTTGTATAAAATTATTAATTTATTATTCTTTCAGTTATTTATTTAGTATTGGATGACACAAGATAGGGTTGTGCAGCAGGGCCCCACCACCCTGCCCCTCCTGTTCGGCCCTCACCTAGGACAAATGGGACCCCTTATCAATAGATGATCCGCCTGCACACATCTAGACGTCAGGAGACGAAGTCTAGGCTAGGCCAAAGCCCGCCTGGGCCAAATGATATATATAAACAAATTTTTAATATAAAATGACGTCATTTTATTATAAGATTTTGGTTTAAAATGTCTCTCCCCCTCGCGTCTCTCTTTCTTTCCTTTCTTAGGTTGGATTTGGATACACAGTTCAAATGATATGAGATGAGATGTTTTGAATAGTAGTTGAATAAAATACTATTAGAATATATTTTTTAGTATTATTTTTATTTTGAAATTTGAAAAAGTTGAATTGTTTATTATATTTTTGTATGAAATTTTGAAAAAGCTGTAATGATTGATATGAGATGAGATGAGATAAGAGTTTACGTAACAAACAGAGTTTAGTATCTCCATTAGTTTGCTTAAACTTCATGTCGCTATAGCCCCAGCCGATTGTCGTCGCAATCTCTCTCACTCTCACTCTCATTGTCGCCCCAGTTGGTATATACATTTTGTTATGAACTTGAGGTGAAACTTGCTATTTGAAGTTGCTACTTAAAGAAACGACATTGTGGAGCTTGAAGAGAAACGTGGTCGTCTGAGGCTTGGGGAGAATAAAACAGCTAAGTGGGTTCCTTAAGTTTAAATTGTGCATTTAGTTGAAGTGTGCATTTTGGGTCATTTAGTATTGTTGTTTTAGTTGTCATTTTACCATTATTTATTTTTCTGTTATGGCATATGTTGTCACTACTGTATGGGTATAAGGGATAGCGGAGAGAATGGGAGGAGGATCTGAAGAATATTGTATGAAGTCTGATTTTATGGAGGTTTAGGGATTCCCTCGAAAAACCCTATTATCAATGCAAGCTTATGACTCTTAGAGTCATTTTCACAAACATCTTATAGGCGTCTATCTTTTTCATCACAGCAACCTCATTCCACCTTCAGTTCGTTTCCTTGTTACGTTACAACAATTCTCAACAAGTTTTAACAATTGGTATATAGAGCCATCTATTCTTCATGAACGACGTAAGCTTCAACAAACAGCAAGAAAATTTGTTGTTGATGGAAAAGATTTTGGACAAAGTGCTGGTGATCAAAGAAATACTCGACCGAACACAGGTAAATTGGAAGAGGATGCAACAAAATTGCAAGGGGGTACAGTGGGCTCTCGTGGAGTAGCAAGACAAAGATGATTATGTAGGTAGGAAAGAAAAAAAAGGAAACAAATGACTCTACCCTTATAGTTGCTCTCGTGCAATTGCATAGGACTTCAACGACATCCCCAACGAAAATGCAATGGAGGAGGAAGAGAAGATAGGGGCTACAAATTCAATGGAGGGAAAAGAAAAACCTGTGGTTGTAGAAAAGATCCCCATTTTTTATATTGAAATCTCGGAGAGTGAACAATTTGGCTCAAAAAAATTAAAGGAAGAGAAGAAAGCAGCGACAGATGAGTGTGAGAAATTTTTACCCGAGTATGGCTCTGGCACTTGAATGCATTTTTTCATCAAAAGTGGAGGGAAGAAATGGCGCCTAAGTTATTTGATAAAATTCCACTTAAGTGTATTTTGGAGCCCTTTGATAGAGGAAGAATAAGCTTTACCACGGATTCTTCTGGGATTGTGGAAGATACTGTTCCGGATGGAACTCAGGGCTATAATGGTGGCAGTGGATCTTTTGGTGTTGTCGAGCTGTCTTCCTCTTATTCCAACGAAGAAGAGGTCGTTGATGTTCCCAGTGGAGTCGATGGCATTGACGGAATGGTTGGTTCGGTTACTGTAGATTTGGGGAAATTTAAGGTTTATGAAAAAGACGCTAAAGATGATGCGATTGTTGGTGTCAAGGACCAAGGGGGTTGTGGGAGTTGCTAGCCATTCTCCACAATGGCTACTGTGGAAAGGATGATCAAGGCTTATGTATAACAGAAGCTTGTTTTATGTGCTGAATAAGGATAAAGTGGTGAGGCTAACCATTTCGTCACTACTGGAGGCGCATAAATCGCATACAATTGTGTACTCCATTTGCGGGGTTGACTGCAGTTTCGATAACCTAATATTTGCCTCCATAGTGTCGGATTACTCTAAGGCAGACCAGGATTCTACTGGGCAAGTAGCAAGTGAGGCCCATAAGCATTTGAATTTTTATGAGCTTGACTTAAGGCTTCACCATGTGTTTAGGAAGTGGTCGGAGCCAGTTGATAATGGTGTAAAATTGCTTGTTATTGTTCCCGGAGTAGGTGATGATGCTGATGTGTAGTCTTCGTTAGCTACATTGATGGAAATTGAAGAAGGTTTCCAGCCTGTGTTTTCTCAGCCCAGGCAACTTAAGGACCTTTTTAGGATTAGTCAAGTTGAGAGCCTGATGTGAATAATGAACCATGGAGGTACTATTGTGGGGTGTGCTCGTGTGCCCTAAGAGTTGTTTGAAGAAATGTCTAAAGAGACTTTTGCTAATTACTTCAGCATACATTATGGATTGCTTGGATTAAATGAGTGTGGGAAATCTACACTTCTCACTGCAATAAGGTGTCGAGAGCTTGCGATACCTGACCACATGGACATTTTTCATCTCACAAAGGAGATTGAAGCTTCTGATATGTCAGCATTGGTGGCTGTCATAAGCAATGATGAGGAGAGGCTGAGATTAGAGAAAGAAGCTAAAGTTTTGGCTGCACGGGATGATGGAGATAATCCTAAAATAGTTATTGCACATACGAAACCCAAGGTTGGTATGGCCTTGCTTCAATACATCTACAAAGATAATCTTATAGAATGTGATGATTTCTTGGCATTGACATTAGCTTGCACGCCATCTTCATTTGTTGCATTTGTTGATGTCTAACTTTGCAACAGTCTAGCAACAGAGCCATGTTGCAAAAATGCCCTCAAGGAGCTATTTACTTATAAAAAAGTGATGTTCCTGTTTACTGCTGCATCTACTATACCTGCTCAATGTTCTATACTCAACATTGTTTTCACCATTGCTCCAAATGATACTATTGGGTTTTTTTTAGGAATGTACAGACCTTGTTACTAGTTGTAGTCATATATCTTACAATTGGGAAGGGCCAGCTAAAAAAGTTGTCCATCATTGCCATATAAAATTGGAACTGACGCACCAAAGAATTGTGTTTCCTTGACAAAAAGGAATAAATCTAAGTGCTTTGAAAAAAAATTCAGATAAATGGAAAAATGGTAATGGAAAACAATACTTGCATTTTGAGGAGGATAATTCCGTCGCCATAGGAATAGCCAGGCAAATTAGGAACTTGTTTACATTTGAGAAATCTTGAAAGGCTATATTAGGGACTCAAATGCTTGAAATGTCATTTTTTGCTTTAAAAATTAAAATTATCCAAGTACCCCTATATGGAAATGGAGCGAAAATATCTATCAATTCACTCAACAAATTAGTTAGTCTTCAAGTATGCAATTAATAATAGAAAATAAATAAACTTGTATGACACAACGATTGGTTACGAAAGAAAACTCTTTAAAGGTAAAACCCTACAGGGCAGTCAAATCCAGGAAAGTCAATTTTATTATTTGAAAATCAATTATAAGTACTCATCAATTACAAAACTTTTACAACTTGACTCTCTTACTAGCCCAGACAAATGACTCGTTTGTCTTTTACCGCGGTAGCAGCCAGAAACTCTGGCGATCTTCAAATATTGCCTTTTTTCCTAGAACTCTAAGGGCTAAAATCCAATCAACGATCCTCCACATAGTACGATCACACTCAAAGAGAGATCACAAATATGAAAATTCACTAAGAACTTTTCTCACCCAAATATGCACTAGAAAGTGCTCTAGAAAATATGTAGATCTGAATTCTCATCGATCCTAACCAGTAGGATCCTTTAAATAAACAATCTGAAAAGAATCCCAGTTGAAGTAGGATTATGCTAATGGGCAAAGACAGTCGTGAGAACGTTTCCTGACGGATTGTTGATATGTCGCGATAAATCTTCTCTACAAAAACTGATTTTTGTTCAGCTTTTGTTTTGGATAAGTGCAGATCCTTATGGACTCGAATTTCACATAGATGACTTATCTAAATAACCTCTAAGACTTCTAGATAGACTCAATATTGTTATAGATAAAGTCAATAATTATTTTACATTCATCCATAATTACCAACTTAATGATAGGATAAACTCTATCATTTTAGTCACCTAATCCTATTCAAACTCATCAACTAAGTCACCTAGTCTTAGCCAAACTCTTGCATCTACAATCTCTCCCTTTGGCGGATAGGTGACAAACTCTTGTATCTATAATCTCCCCTTTTTTGTATCTACAATCTCCCCCTTTGACGGATTGGTAACAAAATCAATTTTAATAAATGTAATATAAACTTGTCAAAATAAAATCATTAGACGAAGAAACCGAGTCAAATTTCGAAGAGAATAATCAAGAATAAAAAATACTGACATAGAACAATGACTAAGATTAGTACTATCATAATTTACAAGTTTTAAATCTAATTCAAAATCTAATCATGTTCTATTCCAACATCAAATTATGTCTAGAAAAAAGAAACTTTCCCCCCTTAACATCATTCAACTCCCCCTCAACAAATTTATTTCAGCAGCAAATTCTTCAACTCCCCCTCAACAACACACTACTCAAACTCCCCCTAAAATTCACAATACCAAAATATTTTAATTTCCTCTAATACCCTCCTTTTTGTCACTAATCTGACAATACCCATAAGAGAATTAATACCACTTATGTGTGCCGATATGAAAATACTAAAAAAAACATGATGAAAAACTCCCATGTGTCTCAACTTCTTATGGATAAAATGCACTTGATGTAAGAGCATGAATGTATATCGAACAATGAGCAAATGATTGAAACAACTTGGTTGAGACAAAAAAACAAACACTTGGTGGACACTAGTTTAAAACTGAAATATATAATCACATAACCCAACAAAAATCGTCCTCAATACATGCATAATATAGTCTCATATGAGTAATCAAAGAAATGGTTATTCATCCCAAATAATCCGATCAATCCAACCTCCACATAGGCAATACCCACATACAAATTTTCCATAAATGCATATCAAACCCTAGAACATGAGTATTTTGAACACCAAAGGAAACTTACCTTGATTTGGAAGAGGAGAAAAGAAAGATAAGTTTGTGTGTTCTTGATTCCAAGAGAATCGAAACCGATATGAGTGAATTTTTGTTGAAACACTGAGTGAGATATGGAGAAGGAGCCGTGGGCTGCTATATCGCACGAGATGAGGGATATACACTCGGCTGGGCGTGTTGTGACCTAAAGAGGCATCGTAAGTTAAGTCACCTAAGCCTCATGCGCATGTCGTAAGTCAGAGAGTCCCACTGAGACTTATATCAATATATCAAAGACCAAGTTCCAGACTTAAACCAACATCCAACACTTACCCATCCAAAAATTATATTTTATTTTTTTATAACTTTGTTTATTTTATAGAAAAATGATAAGTAACCAAAAAAAAAAACAAAAAATAGAAAAAATAATCTTTTTCTTTTATATATAAACAGTGAGGCAAGTAACATGTTTAGATGCATCTTAGTTTAAGCATAATGTCACTCACAAAACAAATTCAATAGAGCACATCATCTTATTTGCAACAATTACTATGGATATTCACTCCTCATAAGATCATCAATGTTAAAGTTCATGTGAGTGTGTGAGTGAGCAAACTTATATAAAACAGTAACTTTTTATCTCTTTTTCTCTTAGATATTTTTTTTTATTCTTTATGAGTATTTTCTTCTCATAAATGCAGTATTTTCTTCTCATAGATGCTTACAAGAGTTTGTTATTAACCTCAAAAGTCAAACTTTATGCTATGGCCTAAATACATGAGTATATCCTCCAAACACTAGTTTGCACAACCCCTCTCATGTCCATTTTTGTTGCTCATCTTTTTCCACAATGATTTGAGCTACGATTCTTTCTATAAAGACTTAAGGGATAGATCTGTGTATGGTGTTTGTCTTTTTCCGCAATGATATAACACCGACTTTTTCTATATGGATCAACTATTTGTGTTTGGTAAGGGAAGATCTCTTTATTTTTGTACTATGTTCAACTAGTATTAGTCAATTCAAGGCATGTATTCTCTCTATACTGAGCAATAATAAATATGGAACTTAATTATAAGGTACATACATATAAATTTCTCACAATGCTTTGTAAACGAACTTTATCAAGATGACCCAAAGGGTATGCACAAAGTGAACTGCACAAAGTAAAGAGATACATAACTTCAAAAATTTATTTTGTGAGAACATATGTGCTCAAAACTTTGACATATCAAGCATGTACTTCCTAAAAAAAAAAATTAGAAACAGACCATAATTTTTTTTTATATATTATTTATTAAAAACTGAGAACAAAAACATAACTTAAAACAGAAAAATAAAATGCATGTCCTAGACTTAAAAAATGAAATGCAAGGAATGTAAGAACATGCAAGTAGTCCTATCAATTAATGTGACACAACATCTTCTTTGACCACCCACTTTGCTTTAAATTTTGACCTATTCTTTTCATTAACACCACTTTGTATGATATTTTCTTCATTGTGAAAGGAAAATTCTGCTAATTCACCAAGTTTTAGAGTTACGAATGTGATTTGTTGACTCATTTCATCAATTTAATTTTCTAGAGTCTTTTCCTTTCTTTTTAATTTTATTTCACCTCCATTTTCGCCATTTTATTCAAGTTAACGCAATATGGCCTTATATGGCCAAGAATACCACAATGATGACAAATAGGAATAAACTTACCTTCATACTTATCTTGGTTGGGCTTCTTTGTTATTGATCTATCATGTGAGGCTCTCGGAACATGAGTTTTAGACACGACCTTCTTTAGAGCTTTCTTATCTTGACTTCCTTTAATAAATATAATACCTTTTGACAAAGTGATAGCGAATGACGAGCTTTTAAGTTCCATATCTTCTAATTTTTGTTTTACTGTTTTTTGCTTGCACTCCTGAAACTTTTCCAATTTTTTTTCAAGTGCAGCCTTTTGATTTTTTAATATTGATACTTCAACAGAATTTTTTAATGCCTCAGAGAGATAGTTTTTCTCATTCTCTCCAACAGTAAATTTATTATACAGCTTCCTGTTGAGTTTCTTTAATTTGACCGCTTCTTCCCACACATCATTGTATGCTTCCTGTAAACTTAGTACTTGGTCAGCATTAACAAGTGATACATCTGAATTACTATAATCACAACCACTTTCAGATTTTGTTAGTGCAATATCAGAAAAATCATTCACAATAGAAGAAAAAGTCATAAAAGATTTTTCATCGTCAAATGATGAGTTTAAACTTTTAGAATCTGACTATTACTAAGTGTGACATTTAATGTTTTTCATTTACTTTTCTTGAAATTTGGACAATCAATTCTTATGTGGCCATAACCAGAACATTCATAGCACTTTACTTTATTATTATTATCAAAATTTTCTTTATTTTAATTTTCAGAATAATTTTTCTTTGCGAAAAATTCTTTAACTCGCTTTTGTTTTCCACTAGCTTTCTTGTTAAATAAGAATTTTCTGAATTTTCTTGCAATGAGATTTATATCCTCATTGTTAAAATTTTCTTGATCTTCTTTTACTATTTTTAAAGTAATGGACTTACTTTTTCTTATTTGAAGAAGTGAGGATTCATATGGTTGTAAGGAACCGACCATCTCTTCAACCCTTATTGCATCCAAATCCTTACTTTCCTCAATGGCAGTAACCTTAGGCCGAAATCTTTCAAGTAGAGACATCAAAATCTTTCTCATGACCTTTGAATCTTCCACCTTCTCACCGAGATTATACCTGGAATTAACAATATCGTTAAGCTTAGCATAAAAATCATTAAAATTTTCATCTTCCAGCATCTTAATCTCTTCAAATTTTGAAATAAGCAATTGTAATTTTGAGTTTTTCACAATTTTTGTTCCTTCATATGTAACCTCCAAGATGTCCCATGCTTCTTTAGCAATCTCACACATAGAGATTCTCTTAAATTCTTTTGAAAATACAGCTATGGAGATAGCTTTAAGTCATTTGCTATTTCATTTAGAGTTGGTGATCTCATCTTTTGTTCAAGCATCAATAGTTGTCTTGGATTTAGTCCACCATTGTTCAACTGTACACCACACAAGCTCATCCAAAGACTTGAGAAAAACTCTCATACGAACTTTCCAATAAGCATAGTTTTCCCTATCAAAGTGTGGTGGAACATATAATGATGTCGACATGATCTATAAGGGCACGGATCACACTCAGATGAGTGAATCACACTCTGATGCCAATTGAAATTACCCAAATACTCCTATATGGTAATGCAGCAGTAATATCTACCAATTCACTTGACAAATTGGTTAGTTTTCAAGTATGCAATTAATAATATAAAATAAATAAACTTGCATGACACAACGATTGGTTACGAAGGAAAATTCTTTAAAAGACTTTTTAAAGGTAAAACCCTACGAGGAAGCCAAATCCAGGAAAGTCAATTTTATTATTTGAAAATCAATTATAAGTATTCATCAATTACAAAATTTTTGCAACTTGACTCTCTTACTTGCCCAGACAAATGACTCATTTGTCTTCTACCGCGGTAGTAGCCAGAACCTATGGCGATCTTCAAATATTGTCTTTCCTCCTAGAACTCTAGGGGCTGAAATCCAATCAACGATCCTCCACACTTAAAGCACGATCACACTCAAAGAGAGATCACAAATATGAAAATTCACTAAGAAATTTTCTCACCAAAATATGCACTAAAAAGTGCTCTAGAAAATATGTAAATCTGAATCCCCATTGATCCTAACCAATAGGATCCTTTAAATAAACAATTTGAAAAAAATTCCAATTGAAGTAGGATTTTGCTAACGGGCAGAGACAGTCGTGAGAACGTTTCCTGACGGATTGCTGACATGTTGCGATAATTATTTTCTACAGTAACTGATTTCTATTCAGCTTCTGTTTTGGATAAGTGCAGATCCTTATGGACTCGAATTTCACATAGATGACTTATCTAAACGACCTCTAAGACTTCTAGATAGACTCAATGTTGTTATAGATAAAGTCAATAATTATTTTACATTTATCCATAATTACCAACTTAATAATAGGATAAACTCTATCATTTTAGTCACCTAGTCCTATTCAAACTCATCAACTAAGTCACTTAATCCTAGCCAAACTCTTGCATCTACAAAAATCATCTCGGAAGTTAGAGCATTATGCAGTGTATGCTTTGTGACTACATGGATGAGGCAATTACAGTGAAGTTGCTTATTGTGATTCTAAAGTTCATGGTTGACATCACTTCGATGGGTCTTCTTTCTCATTATTATGTATTGTTCTTAAACTTCACGTCAAGGTATGTACACTGCATCATATCCACTTTAAGGCGATAGTCTCATGGTGTAGTGGGTCACTTGATAACTCAATGTGCTTGGTAGCCAAGACTTGCACACATCTGGGAAGAACTTGTCATTTCTTTAATATGAGTAACTCGAAAGCAGTAAAACAAGAGAGGGATGCCCAAGTCCCAGATCAAGATTTTGACAAAGTTAGTTGGGCTATTAGTCTACTTAAGATGGGGGAAAATCATTTGATAGAGGAACAACTCTTTTGAACTTTTGATAGAGGAAAATGAAAATAAATGGTAGAATGCTGCACATGCCAGCTTATTCATAAAACTATCAATATTCTAAACCTTGAGGACAAGATTCTTTAAGGGGAGGGAATTGTTATGAACCTGAGGTGAAACGGTGCTGTTTGAAGTTGCTGCTTAAAGAAATGACATTGTGGAGCTTAGAGAGAATCGTGGTCCTTAAGTCTAAGCTGCGCGTTTAGTTGAAGTGTATGTTTTGGGTCCTTTAATTTGTCATTTAGTATTGTTGTTTTAGTTGCCATTTTACTATTATTTTCTTTTCTGTTATGGCATATGTTGTCACTATTGTATGGGTATAAGAGATAGCAGAGAGAATGAGAGGGAGATCTGAAGAATATTGTATAAGTCTAATTTTATGGAGGTTTAGATATTCCCTCGAAGAACCTTATTATCAATGCAAGCCTATGACTCTTAGAGTCATTTTCACAAACATCTTCTAGGCGTCTATCCTTTTCATCATAGCAACCTCATTCCATCTTCAATTTGTTTTCTTATTACATTACAACAATTCTCAACACATTTATCTAGGTTAATTTTGGATCTTTGGTTGTTGTTTTTCATGAGATTGGTTTTGATTTTTTATTACGAGTGGACGGTGGGAAATGGTGGGCAAACGGCCAAGGCCTCAAATTGCCCCGTCCCCGCCCATAGTGGGTGGGAAAGAGACACTCTCGTCCGAATGTGCCGTAGGCAATAGCAGCACTAAAATTTATTGGAAATGATGAATATAGGGGAATTGGTGCAAGAAGTTGCGCACAGAAAGCTGGCGGCATCTACGTGAAAAATAATACGGCACGTTTCATTAGATTTCTAAACGGTGCGTTTTGCACTCACTCTCCATTCGAATTCCCTCCTCCATCTCCCTCCTCCATCTCCGAAGCTTCCCGCGACCCAAGATGGGTTTCTGAACAAATCAAATTTTCTGATATCTGACTAAGTTAGCAAGCTTTGAAATTTTCTCAAGGGTTTTATGGGTTTTTGATCAATTTAAAAACCCAATTGGGAACTTAAAGGTGGTGGTGTACTTGAACAGTTCTTAAGGAGGAATGTTTTATAGTAATTTCTCATGTTTCTGTTTCTTGAGTATGATCCCTTTGATCAATTCTAGAAAATAATACACCTTCTCGTTGGAGGATGCCTTTGATTTTTGTATACTAGGTGAAATTTTCTTGCATTCTGATATGGTTTGCTTTACCCAAAAGTGTCTCAATAATCGAGAGTCAAAGATGTCAGATATTGCTTTGTTGGTGGCGGAGGAGTATGAGAGAAGGGTGAAGAATGCAAGGCAGCTGGTCTGAAAGTGGGTTTGAGATTGACCTGGCTTCTTGTACTTCTATCTCGGCTCGGAGCCTCAAGATGAAGATTGCTGGACTGGAGAAATTGAAGCTTCTTGACTGGGTTTGGGAGCCCAGACCCCATATTAGTCTTACTGCTTCTACTGGTTTATTCTCTACTTAAATGGATTGGAAAATTGTTTATAAAAACAGGTTGAATTTTAATAGGGGGTCTAGAATTCGCAAGGGATGATTAAGATTTGCATTTTTGTGTAGGTGTAGGTTAAATCGATCTACAACTATGAATCAAATTCATTTTTGGATTTATTTGATCGGAATCAGCATTTTTTATAATTCGCATATGTGGAATAACATGGGAGGAACTATGAACATAAGTGGAGTTGAAATGGATTGCAAAAATAAGTGAGGGAGACGAACGAAACTTTTCTCGGATGGTTGAGTTTTGCAATTTTCGTTCATGTTTTCATTTTCCATTTTCTTTCTTTCTTATTTTAATTATAGCTGATGTGGTAGGTGTGCACAACTTCCTGCGCCAACTCCCCTGCCCGTAGTGGTATTGAAATTTGAATTAATCTTTGCATCAGCCTACACACCACACACTATAATTTTTTTTATTTGTTTCTCTTATTAAATGTGTATTATATGGATGATGAATAAAAAAATATAAATGTTTCAAGAAGACTAAAATAAAAAAAAATTGAAAAAAAAAATAAATAAAAAATAATTTGATGTATGGTGTGTAGGATGATGCATAGCAATGCTCTTAAAATTTATTACAAGACGTTGAAAGAATGATATAAAAAAAAAGAAGAAAAGAAAATTAAAAAGAATGATCAAAATACCAAGTACGTTTTCCTTTACGCGGGAAAAGCATCAAGTTTTGGCGGGCAAACCTGAATATGACCGAAGCACCATCGCATACGCTTCAGAAACGTGCTTAACAACTGGGGTAATGCAAGGGTAATGTTGACCGACAATACTTAAAAATTGGAGGAGAGAGAGCCATGAAATTAGATTTCCCGGCAATTCGAGATTCTTAGATCGTTTATCTTCCCCAATCAATAACCGAACTTGCAACTGGCATCTCAATCGACGTTTGCTTTCAATCAAATGGAGGAAGAAGAAAACACCGAGACGATCCGACCAGAATTCCCCACCGGCCGGGTCAAGAAGATAATGAAGCTAGACAAGGACATCAACAAGGTGAACTCGGAAGCCCTCTTCCTCGTCTCTTGCTCCGCCGAGCTCTTCATCCGATTCCTTGCTGAGAAATCCGCAGAGGTCGCGAAAGGGAAGAAACGGAGGATAGTAAAGCTCGAACACATCAGAATCGCCGTCCAGAAGCACCGGCCGACGAGCGATTTTCTCCTAGACTCGCTTCCTTTGCCTGCTCAGCCCTCGGATTGTCCAATAACTGACCAGAGCCATTCTTGTCCTGCCGCTGAGAAACCGGTTCCAGCTGGCACTCGGCGAATTGATGACTTCTTCACCAAGTCAGCAAACAAAAGTCCGAGTCAGATCGACAACGACGAGTCGTAGATTACTTTTCTATTGTAGCACCGGAAAAGTTTGGGGCCTACTTATAATTGTACCAAAAGCCACTCCGATTTTGCGATCTTGATTATCTGGCTCTAATAGAATGATTTCAATTGTGGCGGTGACAGTCTTTGGCCAAATGCGTAGGTGGATTTGATGATTATGTTACCGGAGGTGTTACGCTTGGCCAGCAAAGTATGTTGTTTAATGTTCAACCTTTCCTTTATTAGCTTCATTCTCGAAGGATATGGCAGAAATGTTCATGTCTTACGTTCTGAACCGCCATTTCTAATGTACCGAGATCCATCTACCATGTGGTGCTGAAATGAGCATGCGATATTATTAACCTATTTGTTGTGTCCTGAAAATTTACAGAACTTATTGAAAGAAATGATCTGTTACGGGCTTAACTATTGATTCAAAAGTAATATTTTGCCGTGCTTCCAACTGAATGTCCACGAAAGTCATTCCATTAAGTTGGTCTCTCCGTCACTCGAACTCATGGAATAAAATCGTCTCTAATGCTAATTGTTGCAGGTCTAGTAAATAATCAAATAGGTAGATATGCATTTAAAACTGCAAAAATGTACATATGTGTCAGTAAGAAAATGTGGGTTTAACAGTTATTTTATTTGCCCTTGGAATCACAAATCTGATGAGGTCAGGGCGGGCATAGAAACACATAAATATGTAGCTTTTTCTATCTATAATAAAAGCCTGAATATATCCATCTACAGGATTTATTATATATTATTTTCCAGACTAAATTTGCACAGATCTCATCTGCGTCCTCATGCATGAAGATCAATGAGTCCGAATCAAATTTTAAGGAGATATTGGGCCTGAAAATGTTGACACTACTGAAGCTGTTTCATCTCTGAGACGAGAAGGAAGGCGCGGTCGATCAAACATGCCTTCAACTTGTGCTATTTTTCCTTCCTTCATCAAGGACATGCCCTGTGTTGCTGAATAAATGCAATTTGATCCCAAGCGTTGAATTCCCTGAGAAAGCCTTCTGTTTAAAGGGATACCATTGCTAAATCCTCCATTCAAGCTCCTGTTTGAAAGCCGTCGGTTGCTGGTACCTGGCCTGGACACAAACAAATTTTCTTGCTCAACTACTACTTGGCTTTGTACCTTCTTCTTTTCCTGTGTGAAAAAGAAGGGTAAGGATGTTCTGGTTACTGTGAAATGTTGATGACATGCATGTCTTTAGTATCTTTAACAGGAGAAATCCACTTGAGAAGGAAGATCAATTAGCAGATGCTTGTAAGAGTGCGAGAAATCGACTAGCAAAAAGAACAAAAAAAAAAAAAAAAAATTGAACTTGCTATTGCAGTGTCATCATATTCCTCATACCCTTTGTCTTTGCTTCTCCTGCTCCTTTTCCTGCATTAACATATTATACTCTTCCAAAATTGCGAGGAGAGGTACCTAGACAGCAGAAGAAGTAATTTTCAATCTACTAGTTTACATAGAATTGCAACCTTTTAGCAGTTTCAAAAAGTCAGGAATTAAAAGAACCTAGGAGTTGGAGTGCCACTTATTTGATGAGTTCTCCTCAAAACTAGATTTCAGGTTTTTGATATTTAAATTATCATATGCTTATTGTAAGAATTCATTTAGTTTACAATACTAAACCCGTTCATACGAAACAGTTTGCATTTTGAAATTGTTGGGTGAATAGATAAATTTATGACAAGCTGGTACATTTGCAGCCTCAAGATTGAAGCTTTTCCTTTATTGCAAAAGGCTTATATTTTTATTGGTACCTTCAACTTATGCCAAACACTCTTTTAGGTTGAACGTGATCAACATCAGGGATAATATGTATCAAAGAAAAAAAGTTAGTTTATTGTTTTTTCTTTTAGATAAATCAACATAAACTTTGATTATGTGTTTTTTGTTTGCCTCTAGGCACGATAACCGGACAATGACTTACAGGATTGACTTCTAGATATTAAAGCTAACATGGGACTGTGCTAATTTCGTATATACTTTGAATGAAAAAAATTGAGCATGTGAGCCCCTGCTGTACTGGGATAGAGACTAATGCCTAATGGTGCCTTTGACTGGACTGGTAATGTCTGTCTCTATTTTGTTTGTAAACATTACTGTTTCTGAACTTCTAGTCGTCAATTCTTTCTTACTATCTCTTAACATCAAGTTTCACAAAAGTTGAAAATGATGTTTCTTATTCATGTTATTAGCCGGTACTTCATGCAGATTATTGTCATGCAATTATCGGAAATCATATTTAGCCAAACATAGCACAAGCAAGAGAATACCTACCTCATCATACAAGAAAACTTTCTTTCTTTCTTCTTCCCAGCTCTTAGTCTTTGCTATTAGCAAATATACCAAAGCTGCAGTTGAACCACCACCGAAGGCAAATACTGTCAGATACGTTATCAGAACTGCCATGACTTGAGTGCCATGTAGTAGCCTATAATCTTTTGGGTTCAAGGTAAAGTGTCACCTTGAGAAGTTTTCTATTTTTATATTTTTTACATGGTTAGGTCATTTCACTCGGGCCTTCAAAAAACTCCTCTTTCCCATTGGGTATGCAAAAACGTGGCATAAAGAAACACTTCTTAATGTAACCTGGGATTTTGTTGGCTGTTATTCTGGCACGTTCTGCACGTCTCAGGTTCTTGTGAGCACCTCTGCTGACTGAGTATCGATTCTCATCCTGAAAGCATTGTTGGATAAAGAACATGTAATTGAAATGGTAAAGGGCTGGATGCAACTTATCATGTATAACAATGTAAAGAGAAAAATAACCCTGTTATATTCTTCCAACCAGAGCTCCTCATCACGTGCCAATATCCACTTTTCCACTTTTTCCATTATAGCCTTCCTGCTAGAAGCTTCTTCTTTTGCTCGTGATATCTGTTCATCCATGCTCATGAGGAGATTGGCATGGTCAATCTCCCCTTTTGTACATTTAGGTCAGTGCGGGGGATTCTTCAATTTTAAAGGACAACACAACACATCTAGACAACAAATACATATTATTCAATCGCACCAGAATTTAAGAGGTTTATTATGTTATCCATCTCTGACTGTGAAGGAATCTCCATGTGTGATTTATTGCATATCTCCTCCAGCTCATTATGTTTCTTGAGGAATAGCTCTTTCATCTTGCTCGCTTTTAAATGGTCCAGTCTCTTGACTTCGGCTTCAGCCTTGGAACAATTTAATTCACTAAATTATTATGCCTTGTTGTTTCCAATACTATTTTTGAGTGTCATAAACGTTATATACATACCTGCTGAATTATGATTAGAGTAAGGCTTCCAGGATCTGATACGTCTTTGGATGAGACTGATAATAAATCAGTAACATGAGAAAACAATTGACGGTCACTGAAGGGTGCGTCCATTAGATTCCACAAATTTGTCAATGCTCTACCAAGTTGGCATAGCTGCAAAGATAGATGAGGCATATACTAACTTTATCTATCAGTATATTTCCACTTAAAAGCAAACATACATGAAAAAGGAAACTAGAAAATCAAATGGCTGAAGCAGGAGGTGCTTTTACCTTTCATTAGGTCTATTCATCATTGTGCTCAAGTTACAGGTCATTGTGTACATACATTACCAGTATTGAATTTATTTGATTTGACCTTGCATGAGGTCTGTTCTGCATTTTGTTCAAGTTACATCTCATTGTGTACATATATATTACTAGATTTGGTCAGCAAATAACTAGTTTTGCTGCAGGGGAGGTGCCAGCTCCTGCAAATAATTTATCAAATGAATAGGTCACAGCAGCACAAGTCTTACCTTCTCAAGCCTCTTTTGCTTTTCTTCCTCCAAAGACTCTACTGTGTTATTGAGTTTTGCCAAAATACTCTCGCTTATATTTTTTGACATTCCAGACAATTCATTCAGACTTGGATGAACTTTGGTGATGATCATTGAGGAATCTGTCCCCAGTATTGCAGATAGGTTGTGGATTTTGTCTATGTACTTTTCCACTCTTAGGAGCCTTTCATTCTTCAAGGTAAATAAAAGTAAAAAGAATAAGAACTAACTAATTTGAAGAATGTGATTAATTTCTCAACTATTATTATGGTACCTTTTCATTGTGGAGTCTTTGTAGCTCAAGCTGATACTCCTCCAGTTTCTTTAACGAAAGATCATTCTCGTTCACCATGACAATTGATGATAAATCATGGAACTCTGATTGACCTGCTATTTCTGCAGAAGTTTTCTGTATCTGTCCTTGCACTGCTCGGAATTGGTTCACCCTCTCTTCTTTCCTCAACCGCATCTCTCTCAAAGCTGGGGTGATTGAGTCTAGCTGCTCTTTCAGTGTTCCTGTCATTTTTTCTGGCTGTTCAGACGAGACTTAGTATCAGTCCAAGTGAGTATAATTTGATTGAGAGTTCTCTATATCAAGAGTAGATTCTTAGCTCAGGAATGTACACTAATCATAATTCAGAATTTCATTGCTCCATGGCTGACTTCCAGCCATGAATATGCTTTCGCGTCCACTGACTAATTTCTGATTTAAATGAGACTTTTTAATTAGACGCTTTCTATGTATATTTCTATTCCATATTTTATGCATGCTCTTATTTGTGGTTGTTACTCTAGTTTAGAACCGGACGGGGGTTGATAAGTAGGGTACCCTTCCAGGAAGAGATCGTTCACCAAGGGACAAAAGAAGATGGGTGAATTCAGCCTCAGCTTCTGCCAACTCCTGATGCAGGCGAGCTCTAGATATATTTGCACGATCAACTTTTCTCCTGTGAACTTCTAGACACTCCTGTTCTAAATCTAGCAGAACCTTCTCTCTTTCAAACTGATCTTCTCCGACTTCATCCCAGATTATCTGTTTCAATATCGTGGTAAAAGAAGACAGAATGAGAATCGTAATCATTACTTTTGTATATAAACACAAGAGAATACAAGAAAGCTCGTGCCTTCAATTCCTGAAGTAAATATCCACATGAAGTTTCTAACACTGCAGAGCTTCTCATTCTACCAGGTGCCTGGAATGAACCTATCTGATTGTCCATTTGATTTGTGAGGAGCTCACAGATACTCAAGCTGCTGTTGTGTGAAGTTCCATTAGGATCGATGGAAAAGTGGAGAAAGTAAGTATGGTGGGGGTGGGAGCTTTGGATGTGGGTTATTGCTTAAAAGACAAGGTGACACAATGGTAGGTAATGTTGAAGCTTTCAGTTTAAGGATCAATCAGTTTCTTTTGGTTCTTCAGGTTGTCTTTCCCTCTCTGAATATTATAATTTTGAATATATAATTTGGAAAAAAAAAAATGTCTCTCTCCTTTAACATATAGTCTCTTAGTTTGACATAAATAGTAATTCAGATAACTCTTTAACAGAACTTGGCTCTCAAGCAATCTTATGCCTAAAATGTAGACAGATCAAGTCATGCTTTCTGCAACCAATATCGATTGCAGCCTCAGCGATGGGTCACTTTGCAAGTGGGCGAATCTGGACCGTGTGATGTTAATGTGCCCAGTAATGATCATTGATGGTAAGATTTTTTTCACTTCAATATGTTTTGATTGGATTGGATTTGCTGATTGAGGATCCCTGATTGGGATTAGAAATATATTTTAAGTTACTCAATATAAGCCCACAAAACAGAAAGGTGACATGCTTCTTTCTTTATAGGTAGAAAAAAAGTGTTACTGCTTTATTAATTTTAGTTTTGAGATAAGTTTAATTAATTTTACTGCTTTGTAGTGTTACCATTTTCCAGCTAAATACTCCTGGTTGGATTAGAAACATATGTAGGTTATTGATCGATAGGTGACATACTTCTTTCCTTATAGGTAGAAAAAAATAACTTTTTAGATCAGTTTCGATACTCTCTCGTTTTCAACAAATCGCTACACCTTCTTCACCTTCTTACCAACAACTATTTTCCAAAAAGTGAGAGGTTGATCTTGTGATTGAAGACACGATTTGGATGTAATGACTATTAGGAAGAGAGAGAGAGAGCGAGAGAATATGATACCAAGAATGTTAAGGACATATTAGTGGCATAAAGATGGAGCTGAAACTGACTTTTGTACTTTAAAGAACTTTTGTCCATAATAAATAGAAGTGAGATCCAGAAGAAATAATCTTTCCAACCTCCTACTATTTACTACACTCTACACTTCACCCTTTTTTTTTAATTTTTTTTTATCAAATTTTTTTATATGAATAGTGAATAAAAAATTTGAAATATTTAAAAAAAAAATTTCAAAAAAAAATTTTAAAAAAAATATTAAAAAATATTAAAAAGTATGGAGTGTAGAGTGTGGGTGAATAGTAGGAGGTTGTGTGCTAGAAATAGTGACAACGGTTCTACACTATTCGGACGAGGTTTGTACTCTACCAAACGAGTCCAAGAATTAATGGGATAGAATCATTGTCCATAATTATAATAATAATAATAATTATTATTATTATTATTATTATTGTTATATAAATATCAGATTTATCTATTTTGTCACAAAACGTACACAATTTACATAACCTAGATTTGCAAATATCATTTCTCATATTTTTATATCTGTAAAATAAATAACTATATCTAATTACAATATTGAAAAACAAATAGATATTTATCCTTGGAACTTGAAAGAAAGTTACTATAAAATGTCAAATACTCCATTTCTCTGTAAGAGCTTCTAAATTATTAAAATTTTTTCAAATTTTTAAATAAAATTAGAAAAATAATTCAATTTTTTTCGTATACCAAAATAAAAATAATATTAAAAATTTATTTAAATTCATTAAAACATATCAAATGAAGTTACCTGATCATTATAATTTCCTCAAACTTCTAAATAAAATAAGAAAAAAAAATCAATTTTTTTAAATCTTAAAATAAAATTAATATTAAAAAAAATATTTTATCAATATTTTTATTCAATTTTTTCTTTTTCATTTTTCAAAATCTCATAAAACATCTTAACTCAAAATATTTTATTGCTGTTTACAAATTATTTTATTATTATTTATAAATTTTTCATCTTATCTTATATGTATAACCAAACGATGCTTTAAATTTTAATGTACTCAAGTCAAGATAAGGAGCAGTTCACCTGCTAATATATTATATAATTCTCTTTTATGAATGGTGTGGAATCGTCCTATCACATAAGAGTAATGCCATTGCTAAAGAAAAAATAAGAGAAATTCTTAGAAATGGTCGGGCTAATGTTACCTAAATAACAGTCTACTAATAATCAAGTGACACCTAGACTTTCCACCACAGCTATCTTGTACATACACTACCAGATTGCAGAAAAAATATTGCCCTCCCTTTGCACCTCCTCTCACACGACTGCCTTCGTAGGGCTGGACCCCAAGATCTGCTACGGGCATACGTAGACCCATCGAGCTACGATGGACGGAACCCATAAAACTCTCCAAATCTTCTCCTCGTGCCCTCACGAAACCTAAAGCCCATCCACCAGTGTTGATCTTTCTCTTCAAACCACAATCTGTCAAATGTATTTGATTTTAAGAAAATAATTTTTCATTATTATTGTTGTGAATAATCGAATTGTTTGAGATAAAAACTTACAAAAGTGGATTGGATGAACCAAAGAAGTTTGGTATAAAAAAGAAAAAAAATGAAGAATCGGTATAAAGGAAGAGAAAGGTCTTTAATCGTCGGATTTGGAACTGAATCGATGGTCGGGGCGCAGGCATTGGATCTCTGTCGCACGGGTTGGCTAGGGGAGTTTCTGGAGATGGGGTTTCGGCGGAAGAGAGAAGAAGAAAAGGGGATGACTTGCCGCACCGTGAGAAACACGCTTAGGGTCGAGTTCCTGCCACACCGTGAAGTAGAGCTCTGTTGCGGCTCTTGGTTGATCTCCATTGCACTGGTTGGGTAGGGGAATTTATGGGATTGGGGGCTTTAATGGAAGAGGGAAGAAGAAAATATGCAAGGGAGGGGCTCGTGGGTGAAATCTATGTCTTGCAAATGATCTATTTTGTATGGTTGAGAGTATTGAAATTATTGTGTGATTTCTGAAGTAACAACAATTGATAGGAGGACTGCTCTACTTCGTATAACAGTCCGATCGCTCAGAAGCGGTTCTGAAAAAATAATACTACTCATTATCTTTTTTATTGATTGTAAATTATTTATTATATTTTATTAGTAAATTAATTATTTAATATTATATTATGAGTTGTTGATATGAGTTGATAAAATGGATGATAAAAAGATTTTTAATCACAAAATATCCTATAGTTGAAATCACTCACTTATATGTTTTTAATAATATAACATGTGATTGGATGGAAACATAAAATATATATCTATGTGAGAAAAAAATTGGAGAAAAAAAAAAAAAACTGAAGAAAAATCCTAGTACCCTGGAGCTCTTCCCTTCTATCCGTCCCTCAAATGACAAATCTCATAAAGAAAATCAGCTCGAGTCCACAATCAGGATGCGTAGGCGGTGCTGTCTGATTGGTGAAGACGAAAAGCAAAAAATAGTCCTTTCTAGTTGGAAGCCAATGAGGCTCACCTCGTCTACCTATCTTGAAATGTTATATGTAGTTGGCTTCCAATTACTCCCACACCGACTAGTTACAAAATGAACTACATGTTTAAAACGCAAAGCATGGCAAGATAAGAGCGTCCCTTCGGGGACATCCGATAAAATTGGAACGATACAGAGAAGATTAGCATGGCCCCTGCGCAAGGATGACACGCACAAATCGAGAAATGGTCCAAATTTTTTTTGTTAAATTTTGCTCTGCGATTTCGCGGCTGTGTCTCTGAGTATCTTACTCTCTCTTTGATCAAGCTCTCTTCAATGGCTTCCGCTGCGTTTGTACTGGTGCTCAATGGGTAAAGCTGAGATCTTTCATGTCTTATTTGAGATTTATTTGAGATTCCGAGCAAGTCATTGTGAAACTAGGGTTTCTTTTCTGCTTCTGTAAATTATAACTTTAATTTTGGTACTTATTGAAGCTTAGGGCAGTTACGAGTGTTGATGTCGTTATTTTGAATATCGGAGCTTGAGATGTTTCTCCACNATTCCGAGCAAGTCATTGTGAAACTAGGGTTTCTTTTCTGCTTCTGTAAATTATAACTTTAATTTTGGTACTTATTGAAGCTTAGGGCAGTTACGAGTGTTGATGTTGTTATTTTGAATATCGGAGCTTGAGATGTTTCTCCATAATTGAAGCTCATGAGGTTTTTGTGTCACGAGGTGTTATTTTGGAACATTAGGACTGCTGGTTGTTCTTGCAGGGGGAGGAGAACATTGAAATGATTTTTGTAGGTGTGGAAATCTTCTTTGCGGCCTTGGAGATTCGAGGGAGGTTCCAGATTTTTTATTTTCCAGTATTAAATTACTCTTTCTGACTAAAGCTTCTTATCATCATTAGGAATTTAGGAGTGTTCGTTCATAATGAAGGAGTACGCGCACGCACAGGTCCGCAGAACAAGTGATCACTTTTTCTGCTCTCATTGAAGCTCGCCAAACTAACTGATAGGAGTTGGACTTGAGTCTGTCTTGAATGTCATAGAGCGATTATAGGCAGAACCATTGCCGTGGCTTGTCATTGTCAAATTCTGAATGATCATCCCTGCGTTGGCCCAACTCGTGAAATTTCCAAAACACGAGTCATTAGCAGCCCCTGCGTTGGCCCAACTGTGGTTGGGATTCCAGAGGGACAGCCTGAGATGATCTCGACAGCTGCCCTGCCTTCAGGGACCAAGTAGTGCTTGGAATCTATG
>QEOT01008766.1:77717-90324 GCA_003123785.1 Pterocarya stenoptera | reverse complement strand
GAGAGGGGAGCTTTCTGTTTGACTTTTGCGAAGGAGCGAAATACCTTGATTTGAAAAACTTCAATGCAGTTGCAATCGTTATAATTTAGAACCCACCCAATGGCACAGTTTTGATCGCATCCTTGCTTTGCCTACGTTTCTGTACATGTTAACTGGAAGTGATAAAATACAACAAGGCTCATGGTGTTTTCTAGGCCCAGTTCAAGGTAGGACATAGGAAGAAAGAAAGAGAGAAAGAAGGAAGGAACAGAAGGTTGAGGGAAGACAGAATGCAAGGAGGAAAATGGAGGATGTGACAAAAAGGAGAGGAGATGGGATATGAAAGAACAAGGGACAGAAGATAAAAAAGAGAGAACCAGACGACTTCAAGAACTTTTGGCTTCTTCAACCTTACGACAAGAGCTTCAGCAACAATATCTCTACCAAGAGATAGACTTCTGAGGTCTATTGTAAAGTGAGGATGAGGACGAAAGATTATGAGAGACTGTAAAATAAGTATATTATAGTAGATTCTCTCCCTCAAATGACCCATAGACGTATGCATTATGCCGAACTACGTAAATCTGTGTTTCTCTATCTTTGTTGTTCTTGTACTTATTTTCCTTCTACTGTCATGGATATACGTATCAACACAATACAACCGTATCGGTTTATCACTGAGAGCTCAACATGATACCAATCGAGACCCAGATCGCCATAGCGAGCTGGAAGTGACTATTTCTTTCGTTTTGGCCTATTTTGCCAATTTTAGGCATTAAAATTTAACGTGAAGTGAAATCCTTTGATATGATTTTATATTGCTATAATGTTAGGAACAAGTTTCAAATGCACAATTCTTATACAAGTCTTTAGTAAAAAAATTTCACAAAGAAAATATTAGTTTTTCACACTTTTTACGGTAGTATTCAATTTTTTTATAAAAATCCTGTACGAATTTTGTGCATTTGAGATATCAATTCTTCTTGACAAAATAATGAGATGCGATTAGAATGGAAAATCAGTAAAGAAATTAGTGCTGGTCCTCGCATAGTAAGCAACGAGATTGGTACGTACTCAAGATGCCCTGGAAAGTTTTTTGTTTTCACTTATGACGCAGCATGCATGCAAGTCTGGTAGGTTGAGGAGGTGAGATGAGAATTTTGTATTTTATTTAAAAGTTTAAAATATTATGTTTTAATATTACTAATGTTTTAAAATTTAAAAAAGTTAAATTATTTATTATATTTTATATAAAAATTTAAAATAAATATAATGACAAATTAAAATGAGATGAAAATTTTAGAGAATTTCTCATTCCAAACCTGCCGGAAAACCGGAGCTTCTGTTCGAGGCCATAAGTCCCACATTGTGCAATTGTATAAATCTCGAACGGTTTATAAACGTGAACAAACTAGGCTATGAGCGTCCCTTCGGGGACATCCGATAAAATTGGAACGATACAGAGAAGATTAGCATGGCCCCTGCGCAAGGATGACACGCACAAATCGAGAAATGGTCCAAATTTTTTTTTCCCTCACTGGATTCACAGAAATCAATGGTTTTTCTTTTCTGTTTCTTGTGTCCTCTGCTTTACATTTTTGTAGTTTTTTTCCTATCACTCTGTTTTATATCATTAGTTGGTCTCAAGGAGGATGAGTACTCATACAACCAAGACTTCCTGGAGGTGCAATCGCAAGGTATTTTTGGTCCTTGCAAGCTAGGATCTACTAGATAGGGAATAATTTCAGCACAGCCACCATCTATTTGTAAAATTGTTTTGGTTAACATCAACAGGAAGAAGAACCCCATGGGGGGTTAGCATCTGTTTTGATGAACGAAGAATGTAGATAGGGAATAATTTCGGCACAGTCACCATCTATTTGTAAAATTGTTTTGGTTAACATCAACAGGAAGAAAGAACCGGGGGGGTGGGGTAGCATCTGTTTTGATGATTTCCTGGAACTAGACCTTTTTTTCCCTTTTTAAATTACGGTGAAGATGTGCAAATTACTAAGGTTATGTTTGAAATGTATCTGAATTATATGAGGATTTTCTAGGTTTGTATCCTGCTGTGGAGGGAGGTTTGGTTGTTATTGCTAAGTCATTGAAAAGTCGCAGCATAGACTCCTAGTAAACTAAAGAAAATCTGTGTAGTGATGATATGGATGCTGTTGAGTGCTAATTTTTGCTGATTTTCTGTGATTTAGATTTCTTATTTTCTTGATGTTGCATCGGTGTGAATGAACGTGCAAATCTTCCTTGTGATAGTTGTCAAAGAAGTCCCAACAGGATTGAAACTTTACAAGAGCAAGTCGATGGTTACACTGGGGTCAATATCCTATGCATTGAATCTCAAACTTGACGTGTCCCCTCTAATTGTCTTAGCCTCCCACGGGCCATGTTGTTACTAAGAGCGCCTCTCCCACATTTCCCTTCCCCAAGTGGCAATTTTTAATTGACCTTGCAAACCTGATCAGACTGCATTTCATGGCCATGCTCTCGAAAGGAACTCTTGGCGCCTGAAATTTCATAAGAAATTGTTCTGCTCAATGAGGGTATTCGGATTCAGGTGGTGGTTTGTTTGCAGATTTTGGTAGGGATATTGCTTTCGTCTGGACTCCTGGGTAAAGCCTGGTAACAAATTTGTTTTTACGAGTAACTTGTGAGACCTTGGCAGGTAAGATGTGCTTTATCAGAACATGATGTTGCTGTAAAGGGGTGATAGAACCTTTGCAGGAGCTATGAAGAGGTATGTTCACTTGATTTATGAACGTGAGATTACTTAAGACTGTTATTTGTGATTAAGATGGAGTTTACTGGTAAAATTTTAGCAACCAGTTTATCATTCTGTTGTTGGAGTGATGAATTCAAGCCCCATAGCGTGGTCATGAGATCAACAGAATAGAAAAAAAAACTGAGGCGTATATTTACTTATTTTTAAAACATAAAATGACTGTAAATTTACCAAGCATGCTAAAATCATAGGAGTGTTGAGATAATGGTACAAGCTATAACAACTGGATGTGCAACTTAATGATTTGAATTGGGATTGCTCTTATATTCTTTCAATAAACTTGTAGAACTTCGCTGGAATACTCTTTTCTTTCATCCAACCTTTAGCCATCCTATGCTATGCTATCCTGTATGCTGTGTTGCTTAAAAGTGTTACTACATACCCACCACGTCAGTGTTCAATTTCAAGTTTCCCTCCCGATTTCCTCATCCTTGAGGCGGTCAGAGTCAGAAACAGCAGCAGCCCACCCAGATTCAAATGTGACATCCAGGACATAGCATGAAAACCAAGACAAAGCAGGAAAGCAACATGGGGGTCGATCCAAAGATCCTCAACAGCAAATTAAAGGGAAAGAAAGGTAGAAGGCTCGCAAGGCTAAAGACCAGAAATAGCTGCTCCTATTCATAGTCCTGGCTACACAATCAGCTGTGAGATACTGATAGTGCTGATCGGATGAAATCTTCTTGAAGGGCATCTTGATAAGGCTGGTTGCAGGCCTGCAATACCTTATTGACTGCACTTTGAATAGGAAAGCCACCAAGAAGCAGACCAATATGGAGAAGCCAAGCTCGCTTGTGTCTCCAAGAAATTCCTATTTGTCCGAGCTATCGCATGTCATCAAGAGGGGAGGGAATGAGAGAGATAAGCTTTAGCAGTGGAAGCCAATAGGGTGGATGCCATTACATTGTTTCGCAGTTGCTGCACAGCAAGAACGCCATTATTGGACAAGTTATCCGTCATAGCGTGGGCCCAGAAGCAGGCAATTGACTACATTGATGCCAATAAGAGTCTTGTTGGGGGTGCTTCAGAATTCGATGGAGGATCCATATGTGATGGTACCATAATGCCTACATTAGAGTAAGGTCTGAAGGAACTAATACGTAATCAACAACTTTTCCCTCCATTGCTATAAAAATGTGTGGGGATCGTTTACCCTTTGCTGTACAACGGTATCGCTAACAAAAGAGTCCATGTGTAATACCGGTGTTACGTGCGTATATGTACTAACTACACATTTTTCATGTTTTCTTTGTGAGAACTGTATGTAACTTTGCAAATAATGAGATGATTTGAGTGATACCAATTTAAGCGAAACAACTGATGATATGTAATGATTAACTTTCTAATAAGTCTCACGCGTACGTGCCAAAGACATATGGCCTGCTGACATAACACCCAAATCTTCAAAATGGAGGGCTTGGGGTTCGAGCCCTCTCCCCAAATAAAAAATAAAATAAAATAAAAGTCTCACACGTACGTGGGACGTAAACCAATCCATCACATGAAATCAAGAATCAAGCAACCAATTGAATAATTTAGATCAGGGAGGGCTCACGTGTTTTGATATATAAGAGTAGCTTGGGTATGAATTAGATGTTCACATAAAGTATTTCATCAGCAGTCAAAGCTGAGTTGCCTGAGTATCCAAATTGTATTCTGATCAGCACTCGCTAATTACATCATGACAAACAGTGGCAGCTCAACTCAAAATCACAAGTACAATATCGCTAATTATGGTGGTGAACACTATTGCAGTTACATACAAAAGTCTCGATCGGTAACTGCCTTTGTATGTAAATGATGTATTGAGAGAGAGAGAGAGAGAGAGAGATTTTACAACTTTAAGGTCATCCGTGAATAGAAAGGACTGAACTGATCTCAGAATTCCTGCACTCGCTTTCAGGCCGTAGACTACCATTAACAGAGAAGACTATAAGAAGGCATGTCTTCTATCCGTAGGACATCATCCATAAGAAGTTCCCTTTCCAGTTGAGTCCGGGTGGACTTTAGAACATCCTATACAATTACACACTATAGTCAGAATCACTCAGCATAAGAGTCCACATAAAATTATTTTCATATATATTAAATAATCATACGTGAAATTCAGAAGAATTGTTTTGTTTGCTTTTCTCTCTTTTTTTTTTTTTTTTTTTTTTGGCTTTACACGTTTGTAAGTCGATTGAAGAAACATGTTTCTTCATATGGTCTGTAAGCTGCTTCGATTTATGCCTTAATAAAGCTGGTATGAATGTTGTGAGCATAAATAAAAAGGAAAGCATGGTTTCCTCACATTGAACTCCATGTATGTAGCATTTCTATCGAGCCATTGCTTGTCCATTACCACGAAAGCCACACAATACAGCAAGTCAAAGGCCCACTCATTTTCTGAAAACACAAATGAGAAAGAACATCAAGGACATCATGGAAAAAGCTACATTTAGCAAGACATAATGCTTGCTTAAGCCCAAAAACTACCCTCAAGCTGTCCTTCTTACTAATTACTGGCGCAACCTCTTACCCGACAACATCTGCAAGAACACTGCTCTGATAAAAGTCCTGGGTTTTGCTGCAAACAATGAAACTACGAGTATTACCAGTATACCTCAAAAGGAAAAGAAAAGAACTCCGGTTCATCTAGGTCTTTTACGAGAGAATGAGGTCATCACTCATTAGAACTCCGGTTTTGACAGGCCAGAGAATGAGGAATGGCCTTCTCATATGCAAGATGCAAGTATTAAAATCTGGAAGAAAGGCATTCTGTGTGCTCTTACAGGCATCGAGATCAAGCATTTGCATGATCATGAAAGTGATATTTACACCAGCAACGGCAAATGGATATTCCCAATCAGCTCGCTTTCCTCCTTGCTTTTTCAATAGACGTTGAAAAGATACCTGCGATGGAAAAAATATATATATATTTATATATAATGTCTTACTGACAGGACTTGTTTCCAAAATTAATCATTTGCCCTGACTGTTCCGAACTTTACATTGCAGAGCCAGGTTAGGATCTTACCGAAAAGGTCTTTGCAAAGAACAACAGATTCTCCAAAGAAATGAATCCAGCTCCTCTGTACAAGTAAAATTTTCAAGAGCAACTGAATATGTGGACCCCCAAAACGATCAGGGACAGCAAAATGCAAAGGCACAGTGATAGCAAGACTTGGAAATGAACCTGAAATCAGTTGATGGATCTCTTCCCTGCCATCCCATTTCTTTCCATTGATCAGATATCAGGCCATGGAGCTCCTCACCAGGGTATGTAGCAGACCATAGAGCTTTCAAAGCATCCTATACCAGTAAAACTTTCTTAATGAGTACCTTGAAAGAAACATTTACTTGAAGAACAAAGTGAAATATAACCAAAACCAAAAATTATGCCATAGCAGAGAATTAGCCGTGAGAGAAGACCATTCCATTCCAGATGCTTCAATATGGGTTGTCATCATTGGACAAGTCTACTAATAACAAGCGCGAATGCTGCATTAAATTTAAGAAGATAAACATTACACCTGGTGATCTGGCCTAGAAGCATCAAAGTAAACCTTCATTCGGTGTTTTAATCTTCTCAGTCTTTCTTCCTGCAAGATGGCGAGCAAATCTTTTCAAGATGGTATAACACAGCATCCATGGAGACAAATATATGCCAGAACAGCACGAACTGAAAAACCAGAAAGATTCACAAAACCTGAGAATATTACCAATCCCACGAAATGGAGTGCTCAAACAGTTGATAAAGCCAGTTTTAATCTATGTGATAAATGGTAAGGCCAAAACAAGATTGCATACAAACTCACATGATTCAATATAGTACATTATATCTATCTTATAATAATAAAAAATGTTTCAATTTAACATATCATATCAAAAAACAGTTTTTTTTGTAATTCTAGTCATCGACCAATCATTTTTCAGTAAACAGCAACAAAACAACATATGTATGATATTTCCTTTTTTCTTTTTTCCCCTTTGTGGTTCTAACATGTTTATTTTACATTCGTGATCATCTCTGTATGTACTTGCCTGTTGAGGTGTCATGTTAATGCAGATCCGCTCATAATTTCCCTTTCGCTTGAAGCAAACACATGTAAGGCCTTTACCAATCCATGTAGGCGTCCCACAAGTTGCATCATCTGCATGCAAGACAGCAAGAGTCGTCCCCTATAACTTAAGCTTGAATTTCCAATAAATCGCCTTGTGAAAATTACAGTTGGACACATCTTATCATATTAATGGCGTGAAGTAATTCAAATAACTGCTACCAACAAAAGACTGCATCCCTTGGCCATCTAGTTTATGAATTAATTACACGAATGGTATTCTTATTCGAGGTGAGTATGATAACGTGCGTACTCGCGCCTCCTTTGAGCGCGTGCGTGGCGTAATCCGACCAGATTGGATCAAGTGCTCACGTGGATACACCATGTGGTCGGACAAGGTCCCGGTCCCAGGTTCCAGCTCAGCCGGTGTCTAATCCCTAACCCATCTTACTTTATTTTGTCGGACTCGAGCGACAGACGACAGTAATAGGCATACTCGCATTAAATAAAGCCCCATGACAGACTAGGAAAATAACGTAGGCCTGTTCCTTTAGAACAAAATAGATAAAGTTTCTACAAAATTAAATACTAAAAACTAGTCTCTAGATGTCCCCAGTGAGAAACCGTAAGCATGATATGGGGCCCGCGTTGAGACGGGACACGAGATGGTATGGATGGTCAATGATTGCATGCATTGGACTGTTCGGTCCACTAATCTTACCACAATATCCCGACTGCCGCGTAATACGGCACCGAAACTGACCCAAATCTCTCTCTCTCTCTCTCTCTCCACCGGAGATATTTAAAGCTTTCGATCCCAAGCAAAAACCAAAAACTATCACAAAGGTCTAAGATTATGAATCGGAAAGTCGGTGCAAACAATCAAAACTACATTAAAAGAAGAACACACGCGCACGCGTAAAAAGGGTTTATCGCCGGTGCTCTCTCGGACTGTAAATATCAAAGAAACTAGGCAAAAAATGGATCCAAATATATCTGTAACAGTGTGTTACTCAACTAGAAAACAATCCAGAAAAAACCGAGCCAAGATTATCGCTTTTTTGCTTATAGATCCATATAGAGGACGTTTCAGAAAAAGAATATCAGATTAGACACAGATATTGATTAAGCTCGGAAGTCGCAAAGAATGGGGCCGGTGTGTTACCTGAAGAAGCAGAACCGTGAGAGCATCGGGGCATCGACGATGAAGGGGATAGAGTACGGATCGCGAGGAAGCTTCCCTGAGTCCTAACCATGCTCATCTTTACGCCCAAATCGCTCCTATTCCTACAAATAAATCTATCTTCGCCTTTACTTAGCATTCAGTTTTTTCGCCCTCAGAAAGCTGCGAGAGGCGGACACAGACACAGACTGAGACAGAGAAAGACACTTCCCAACATTTTCTGAGCGAGTATACGTGACGCATGACCCTGTGGATGAGTGAGTGAGATGAGAGTCTGAAATTACATAAACGCCCCGCTCCTTATTCCATTTTACACATTACTTCGCTCATCCTTTTTGCCCTCCTCTCACCTGTCAGTCGAGCACTAAATAAGGAATTAAGTATTTGGCCCAGTTAAAAAAAAATCGATTCGACCATTGAATAGTTATACTAAGAGAATACTTTATTATATAAAAATAAATTATTAAATTTATAAGGGAACGTAATTTAATGTAATAAATTATATGAAATTATATTAATTTATAATGATTTTTCTAACTTTGAAAAAAAAAATTGAGTTTCGGCCAAACTTGCAACGGACTCAGGGTGGTTAAGTTTGGTCAAAGCCTTACGCCTTTAACAGATTAAAAAGCTATTATTTTGATCAATTTTTTAAGAAAAAGAAATTGGCAGACGCAATTTGGAATTTTGTGTCACCCCCTTTCATGGTCAGCCTGCAATTTGTTAACGTTAGTTCAGGCTGGTCAGACGGGGAAGACACCTGTGTCATTTTGGAGAAATGAGAAGGGCAATTTTGGCCAAATGTAGTGATCACGTATCTCTCCGTGGTGGCATAAAGTCAAACACAGCCTTTAGGTTCCACGTGGCAAACTGTCCTAAAACTCTTAAAAATCCCGACCGCTGACTAATAAAAAGGGCGACTTTTTGTTCAAAAAGGTCAAATGTTTTTTTTTTTTTTAAATCTTATTTGGGTTAAAGGAGATTCAATAACAACAAAATAAGGTAAAAAGTCAAAGTAAAAGAGTACCAGAATAACAAGAATTTGACTCAGGGTGGTGTTTGAATAATGATATGAGATAATATAAAAATAAAATAAAATATTATTAAAATATTAATTTTATTTAAAAATTTAAAAAATTAAATTATTTATTATATTTTATTTAAAAATTTAAAAAAATTATAATAATTAACTAAAATAAAATAAGTTGAGATGATTCTGAATATAAACACAACCTAAGATTAATGTAAGATAAGTTCTACAATCATAAATCATAGAATAGAGTCACTATCACAGATACTGTAGATAAAATAGTTACTGCTTTTACTCTACTGCTTTACTGTAAATAGTAAATAGTTCAGTTCAAGTTACTTACTTTACTTTAGTGTGCTGGTATAAATACCAGCTCTCACGTGTAAACCTGATAAGTTGAATACATCAATAGAATTCTTTTCTCAATAGTTTTCTTTTCAGTATTTCAAGAATGTTCTTGACTGGAAGGATCTGGATTTGCTTCATTATTAACTTTTTTTTAAAAAAAATTTTGAACAATTCTATATGTCATTTAAGCTTTTAAAAGTAAAATCTGATATACAGTACTCATACTAAATGGTAAAAAAAAGGAAAAGAAAAACTGGATGTCACCCAATTAATCCCAGTAACATTGTGTTTTTTAATCGATCTTTGAGCCTTAAAAGCACGGCAAGGAGCCAACACTAATGATTCGAACAAAACGAACGAAAAAAAGCAAGCCAACAAGAATCATGAATGTCACCCACGCTGTGCTTTTACCAGCAGCCACATGGCTTGTTTTTTCGTGGGTTTCCTAATATGTTGTTGGGAGTACGAAAACTACTGATTTTTATTAAACTCGATTTCCTTCAATCTTGACGCACCCAAGCCATCTTATCAATTCGTCAATCCTCTATATCTGCCCCTTAAAAATAATTATTACTATAAAAAAATAAAAAGTTTTTAAAAAACACAAACAAAAAGGATGGTCAACCATTCCATCGAGATGATCTTAATACTTCCACGGATGATTCATCGTAGGGGTATTACCCGCCTCTTACGAGATAGGGACATTCCTTTCCCGCGTCCCATCCCGCATGGGGTGGGGGGTGGGTTTTCACTCCCGTGTCCTGCTCTCAGAATGTGGAGTGGATTCTTATTCTATACCGTCTCTATTTAAAAAAAATATATATACTTTATTTAGTCTAAAAATTATTTTTAAATTTAAAAGTAATTAAAAATATATTTTAAAACCCTAATTATAAATTTAAATTTTATAAATATGACTATAATTTTAAAAGAATAATTTTACATATAACCGTAAAGTACGTAAACGCCACATAATCGCTTTGAAAAAAAATGAGATCCACTATTGAAAAGAGTGGGATCTACTATTAAAAAATTAATTAATTTTCTCATGTGGATCTTATATTTTATTCACTTTTTTTAAAGCAATTATGCGGCAATTGTTTCAATTTACGGTTATAAATATCTTTTCTCATTTAAAAACTATGTAATTTTTTGTGTGATTGTAGTGTATTAATTTTTAAACTATATAATTTTTAAATTTGTCAATGCATATTTTGTGAACAAGTCTAATAAATTGTAATATATATTTATATATACAAAATTTGTAAAATATAAATATAAATATATTTATGTTTATATATAATAAATATATAAATGTAAGCGGAGGTGGAGCGGGGGCCCCGCCCTGCATGGGCGGAGTGGGGTTGCCCGTCCCGCCATGTGGGGACGGGGCAGCGGGCTCACACCCCGTTGTCCACCCCTAATTCATCATATTTTTGTATTTTTTTAAGAAAATATTTAGTATATCGATAAAATATATGGATTAATATTTTCTATAAAATATTTGTGTGTTTATTTTTTAGTAAATTTTTAAAAATTACACAAATGGATTTAAAGAAAAAATAATATTGATATGTACCCTTTTCGATACCTATCATTATTTCATGTAGCACCGTCTTTGTTTTTTTTAAAAGGATGTCTTTATTTTTGTTTAAATTATGGGTAGGACTTGAAAGCTAAATTAAACGTGCGGTGTGACAGCTAGCCACGCACCCTTGCTGGAGAAGTGATTTGGATCATGGTGGGGGAAATGATTTGGTATCTTTATGAGATCATTGAAGTTTGTCAAAAGATCAGTTCGGAAATGAGTGGTGAAATTATAATTATAGCCAGCATTATAAGAGCTGCTGCAATAAGAATTTTTTTTGAATTAGATTGGACAATTAATTAATAATTAGAGGACCGAGAGATTTGACGTTGTGTTATAAAAGGTTGTTTGGTGGTACTCGTTCGGTCGTAAAGACAATCAAGAGTTAATCATTAGATTCCAACTGCCGGGAAACTCTTATTTCAGAACGCTGTTAAAATGTCAAAACAGCATTAATATTTGCCATCTTGTCAAAGGATTAGTCATTAGATAATGCTAAAACAAAAAAGGTCACGTGAGGTTGGCAAAAATCCTACCCAACAATGTTGTCGTCCATTAATTACAGTGCTTGATTTTCTGGCTCTATAATATAATAAATAATTTAATTTTTTTAATAATTAATTTAAAATGAATTGAGTTAATCGATTTCAACAATCAAATATACGATCCCGTTTGTTTTTATAGATAAAATAAGATAAATTGAAATTTTTTAATATTATTTTTATTATTAGATTTGAAAAAATTAAATTATTTATTTTATTTTGTGTAGAAATTTAAAAAAAATTATAATGAGTAGATGAGATGACATAAATTAAGATGAATTGTAAAAACAAACAAGGAATCTTCCAAATTAGAATAAGGTTTTTTTTATTTTTTGGTAAGGATCTCTAAACCACAAAAAAAATTATTATCTAATACTTCAAGCCCAGATATTAAATATGTAAATATAACTTATGCCTTGAACTGGGGTGCTAAATGACGAGTTTAGTTTGAAGATCACATTACAAAGAGATTTCTACGTAGAAGAATATCTGAGTTTGGGCTGGACTAACAAGTCATTCTTACCTTTGGACTTGCAAAAATTGGATCCATAAAACTACTTGTCGTTGCAATGAAGAAAATAAAGTGCATTCATTTTGGAAACACCAAGTATGCTGCTAATGTTATGTAGTAAGGAGTCAAGAACTTGAAATCTTGGTGATTTCTCTAACAGAGACGCCTGCAAAGGGTGAGGCCATCACCAATTGAAACAAGAGATGATTCGATTCGAGAATCTGTTGCTAGAAAGTTGTTCAGCTCCATAATAGATTTTCTATTTTTCCTGAAAGATTCATCCATCTCATCATCCTCAGAGAGTACTAGTGACCCAAACCATAAGGTATTATCGTAAGCAATTATTCCACCAATCTTAACCAGTTTTAGAAGCAGCTCGTGATACTTGATGTAGCCTTCCTTGTCAGCATCCACAAATGCAAAATCAAAGGTCCCCTCTTCTTTGCCCTGCATTTCATGGAGGTCAAATGTGTGCAACACATAAAATAATGACAAGAGTAAAACATGGGATATTAATGTGTCCTGATTCACGTAAGAGAGAGTGGCTTATAATTGCATGATGGTGGAGCAATAACGACTAGACTCGATC